>JAWPHD010007400.1:0-129530 GCA_037043455.1 Cyrtodaria siliqua
ATAAAACAAATACATTTACTTTCACTATACACGCATAACGCCAAAGTTGCAGGCGGGACTATTGCCACTTTGAATGGTGAATGCATAACATGTAAGTCGATTAAGGCTGAACAGGGAGTGACAGGGGTACCACAAATATAACCGGCATATTTGGAATTTGTGTAAATTGAAATAGTAGCTACAATTTTACATAACGTAATATCAAATGATACATTATTTTTATATAGTCCAGCTTCAAAAGTGGGAGCAGCCATATAGGAATCACATTGTCCGTCCGTCCATACGTACGTCCTTCAATGCTTTTGTGCAGATTACATATCACCACCAACTGAAGATGAGCATACTGTAACGAATTTGGACTGCGACCTTTTTCCTTGAAAGTTGATACCTATGTCGTAAATCAGTATTTCAGTACATCCAATATCTAGTGCGCACAACTTTTGGCGTATCATTGATACAATTTATAAAATACCATTCTTTTTGCCAGCGATATGCCCCTTATAACTTTTAATGTCTATACAAATAAGCTTATATTTTGATCTTTCTGCCGATTTCGATGAAACTTCAAGAATGTCACACACAAACACACGCACACACGCACGAACAAGGTGCATATTGTAATGCATTAGGACGACTATACTTTCCATCACTGTTCCAGTTCAATATGTTCGCATAGTCCTGTAGCGGGGGGCATTAATCACAGTCCAGTAGCGGGGCATTAATCCATTTAGTAATACACTATTTAGTAATATGATATTTAGCAATACTAATACAACATTTAGTAATGCAACCTTTATTAAACATATACAACATTTAGTAATGCAACCTTTAGTAAACATATACAACATTTAGTAATGCAACCTTTAGTAAACATATACAACATTTAGTAATACTAATACAACATTAAGTAATGCTAATACAACATTTAGTAATGCAACCTTTATTAAACATATACAACATTTAGTAATGCAACCTTTAGTAAACATATACAACATTTAGTAATACTAATACAACATTAAGTAATGCAACCTTTAGTAAACATATACAACATTAAGTAATGCTAATACAACATTTAGTAATACTAATACAACATTTAGTAATGCAACCTTTAGTAAACATATACAATATTTAGTAACACTAATACAACATTTAGTAATACTAATACAACATTTAGTTATACTAATACAACATTTAGTAATACTAGTACAACATTTAGTAATACACCATTTAATAATACAACATTTAGTAATACACCATTTAATAATACAACATTAAGTTATATTAATACAACATTTAGTAATATTAATACAACATTTAGTATTATTGCATACTTTCATATCAGTAGGAACGCCAGCCCTATGGCGTATGAATATTTATCAAACAAGGTCACGTGATAAAATCGATAACAAAATGACATTATTGGGAAAATTGTCACTGGTCAGATTTATTCACCTCTTATTTATAAACTGTGATTATGACAAAACACAATCACAGATCGTTGTTAAAGTAATAATATTCACAAACTACATTGGTCGAACATAATTGGTGTACACTTCGTGTAATTCTCATTAATAGTTAAAGGTATTTTTCAAAGGGATGAATTTAGGTCGTTTTAAAGTGCAAATTGCCAACAATGCGCTTTTAAATCAAAATCGATTTATTTCGTCATTTTAGAAGCGAGAATAAAAACAAATGCATGTACGCGTAGATAAATCTTTCCTCTGTCCATATGCAAATTTTTAATGAAATCGGAGACAAGTGCTTTTTTTTCCCCAAAATTAACTAACTTGACCCACGGACGCAAAGACGGCATAATGCATATACATTTACAGACGCGACCGGGTACACAAGGAATGAAATAATTCCATTATGTATGTATCCTTGCATTCCAGATTAAATTTCTGATCTATACATGCTTTTGGTTTATGCCGGAGTGCTCAAATTAGGTTTTATCAAACCAAATTGCAACGGTACGTCGGGAAAGGAAATGAGGATGGTGAAAATATATGTGGCAGTGCTAATTTTCTGAATCCAAAAAAATAGCGAAAAAATGAAGTTTTAACAGCGAGAATGAATTTTTTTTCATGAAAGTGTTCATTGACATGTCTTCTATTAAAAACCAAAATTTAAAGTCAATCAGAAAAAAGTACTTTTTTCCCCCCAAAATTAACAAAGTACACCGTATTCGCTAAAATATGAACAATCGCTTTTCGAAGTTAATGTACACGCGGGATATAAAACCATGAGATTATGAAATCCTTTTTAAGAGATATATTGATTTCAATATTGTTCTATATTTAATAAATTATTAGAGTAGAATGTTCACAGTTTTTCTCAAGGACACCATTACGGTAGTATCCCTGCAACCCCGCCCCTCATCCCACCCCCACCACCCTCCATACCGTATTGATTAAGTTGTATATAGCTGCGAATGGGCAGTTTTAATCAAATTCGATTTATTTCATCATTTTAGAAGCGAGAGAAAAAAAAACAAAAGCATGTACGCGTAAATACATATTTCCTCTGTATATATGTAAAATATAAAAAAAAAATCGGAGGGAAGTACTTTTTCCCCCGAAAATTAACGAAGTACACCGTAATCGCTTAAATACGCCGAATCGACGTTCCAAATCTGTTCGCACGGAATAAAATTGTGGAATTATGATTTCATTTATAAAGATAAATCGATTTCAGCATTGTTCAATAGTTGTTATATTATTGATGTAGTATGTTCACAGTATTTATGAGAGCAACATTACGGAAGTATCCCTCCAACACCGTCGGCTTCCCCCCTCAAACCCGTTCATACAATTAGTTGAGAATGCGCCTTTCATTCAAATCGATTTATTTCGTCATTCTAGAAGCGAGAATAAAAACAAAATCATATAGATACATCTCTCCTCTGTATATATGTAGAATTTCAATAAACGGAGACAAGTACTAATTAAGTAACTGGACCTCCGACCCAAAGACGGCAACATTCATATTCATTTAGAAAGACGACCGGCTACAGAAACAATTAAATACTTTTGTTATGTAAACATATTTATTTAAAATGTATGTGTCCATGTATTTTACACTATTTTTTTCATCTATACATGCTTTGGGTTTATGTCAGAGTGCCCAATTTATTTTAACAAACAATGTTGCAACGGTATATCGGAAAATGAAATCATGATGGCGGCAACATACGTTGCAGAGTTAATTTTCGAAATCAGAAAAAGCGATAAACTAATAACAGTTTAAAAGTCAGAAAAAAGTATATTCTTTTAACTGTTCGTTTAAAACTGAGGGGGCGACTCGAGTTTTAAAGAAAGCAAGATTGGCGTGTGTCCCTTTAAACAAGTAAATAAATGACTGACGAGTAACAGACATGCTATTGTCAGTAACAAACATGATTTTGTGTAGAAGATTGCATAACATAAACATGTGGGCATGACATTGTGTCAATGGAGCACTTGCCAGACTTGTGGTGTTGTGAAACACTGTACGCGTGAATCCAAAAAGTGCGGGTCTGTTATATTTATAGGGCATAATTATACAGTTTTATATATATATTTATATATATTATTATTTTATATTTATTTTTATGGTCCCAGAACGCAGTCATACTCACTACTATATTGAAAGTAAATACTGAGTATATATGTGCTCTGCGTTACGATCTGTAGTATTTAAAAACAGACATATTAAACATTTCCCTGAAATATATATAACGATGATAAATACTATATTCATAGAATTATTTTTTCCTAAAAAAAAATAATACATTTTTGTTTTCAGCAGTTGAAATCTACTATATTCTGCGAATATTGTTACTTTGAAAATTTGAATACGTCTGTTTTCATCAAATAGCATGTTTTGTTTGTTTTAATATTATTATTTTTTTAATTTATGATTTTTTAAAAAAAATGGATGATCGGAATATGTCTTACACACTGTTGAATCCTGTAATTTAACAACGAGTGGTTTGGTTCACAGGCGACAGTATCGGTGAACAAAACCACTTGTTTTACTGGATTCAACATTGTGCAAGAAAATATTAATATATACTGAAAGGAAAAAGAAACGCAGGGTGCGTATTTCCGCTATATATTGCATATACTGCACACTTAATTCCATATATATTCCAAGGAAATCCCAAGATGTTTTGTAAAGAAAAAAGTGCAGTTAGTTAGAGAAAGGACACAACTGTGATGTTGTAGACGTTTTAATCACAGTACACGTTGTAACAAGAAATTCATAAATGCTGAAGTTCCTCTTTGAAAAATTGAGCCAGTTCAGTACTGTATTTAATGTTAAGTGATTGCAACATTTAAAGCCTAAGTTTGCTCACCTTCTTGAGCCAAATGCGCATTCTGACGATAATGAAACTTTAAAGGGGTAACCATTGGTGTGTTCAGTGCTGTTTAAACCTTCTTTCTAAAAGGCTGGCGTGGCGCAGTCGGTAGCGCGGCGGATTTGTAACCGGAGGCCCCGGGTTCAATCCTCCGTGGTGCCATTGAGTTTCGTCGGTGTGTTCTTGGGGAAGACACTTTCCCTTAGCCTCGTCCGTCGGATGGGGACGTAAACCGGGCGGTCCCGTGTATCGGTCTATCCTCCGAGCACGTTAAAGAACCATAGGAATCTATTCGATAATAAGAGTAGGGCACGGTTCCCGGATTCCTATGTATCCTTCCCCTCTCTCTGGGGCGGCTCTATATAACCTATACTGTGTTGATGAGCCGTTAAACAACATTCAATTCAATTCTTTCTAAAAGGACAGGCCTAATGTCGCCCTGTACCATTCGATTAGCAGTAGCATATTAAATACGCACCCTGCGTTTCTTTTTCCTTTCAGTATATTATACCATTAATATTATAACATGTGTGTTGTAACATATGCTTATCCTTGGATAGTGGATGTCAGCAGGGAACTTGACGTTTGACCTAAAATCAAAAGGCATCATTCTCTCACCAAATGCACTCAAACCATGAATTTTGATGAGATTTGCTTCTGGGGAAATGGACAGTGCAGACAAGGTGTTCCATAATCATTATTGGGTCACGGCGCCCTTGACCTTCAATTTTTGATATGCACATACTGATGCTTCGTACAAAGTTTTGTCAAAATCCAACAAGTAGCGCAGACGAGATTTGTGACGGACGAACAGAAAGGCCAAATATAATCTGTCTCACCTACCACTTTGTGGTGGAAGACATAATTATAAAGACAATATTTTAGTTCATATGTAAACTTTATTAAGCAAATAATTGAGCGAACATAAACTTCAGCATTGACTCTGGCCAGTGGTGTACATGGAGTCTTCTTCCACATGACGTGCAGCCTGAAAGAAAAAAAAGTAAATATAAGTCCAGCAGAGTATTCAATTTGAATCAGGTGTTGCGAGGGGGAGCTAGGGCATGTTTATGGGAATGGGACAGTTTTAAATTTAATTATTGTTTAATGCCTCATCAACACGTTGTTTAGGTTATTTCGAGCCGCCCCAAATACTCCGATACACAGGACAACCCGGTTTACGTTTCCGAGGCTAGCAGGACACATCGAAGTAACCCAGTGGCGCCAGTAAGACTTGAATCCGTGTTCACTGGATTTAAAGCCGATATTCTATAAACGTCCCATGACCAAAACTGAGTAAATGGCACATCAAATAAAGGGTCAATACGTATTATATTGTGTATCATATGAGTATATGATTGATCTGACATGATTACAGAACAATTTTAATGTATTTTTCACCCAACAGTACAGCAAGAATCTATTATAAGGAAAGTTAAATCTGACAGAGGGTGCAATGCTCTAAAAACCAATCTTTACTAGAAGGGGAATAAAAAAAAAACTCTTGCCAAAAAATCTAAAATAGTTAAATTTTACACGTTTTGTTCATAGGATAGTTTACTTTAATGACTTAGTAAGGTCAATTTTCATGGGGAGAAAACATTAATATACAATTATTTATTTTCTCTCTCAAAACCTGGTGATGCCGCTAGTTTAAGAAATAAAACACGATTAAATAGGGCAGTTGAGAAGACACTTTTGTAGATGTTTGGTCTGTTCTGATGTGAAAATGTGTAAAACAGACAAAAGATTGGAAATTTCCTTTGTGTCCCTTTAATAAATTGGGGACCCATCACATAGAACATAATCATATTGTAATTTGTTGATGTTAAAGGGACACACGGCAATCTTGAAGTATTTATCAAGCATTAACATTAGCATCTCCATTTGTTAACCTAGTAACAATTTAAATTTTAACCTGCTTGCATTAAAAATTAAATAAAAGTGTCAGTTTTCATTTTGTCTTCGTTATTCTATCAAATACTTAACTATGTTATAGGTGCACTATTATCAACTTTAAGTAATGTGTAAAACAATTTCTTCTGAACTATTTTAATAAATAATATTAATAATTGCACGAATGCAAATAATGCAGAAAAACTGACCGAACTCCAGAAGTTTTAAACAAATAAAGACTGCCTGGTGTCCCTTTAACACAACTTGCTTTCGCATGTATCCAGTACATGTAGTTTACACGAGCTCATATGACAATTACGCTGCATTATAACTGAAAACCATTTTTACTCTAACTTTGAACAGCACCGTGCAAGCATAACACGTGTGGTAATGCAAGCTCCATTTAAAGAACTACACAAGTGCAAACAAGTTTTGAAAAGGCTCCCACCTCCATATGCGGCTTGACATTCTGAAGTCGTCGGTATCAATTCACTTAGAGCTGCTCACGGGCACGACTCACATTTGAGGCCTCTCTGAAAAACAACATCGATCCAATGTCAGTGATCAAAGAGACATAGTTTATCCTTTGTTATACATAATGTAACATATTTAAAAAAGAAAAGAAAAGAAAAAAAGAAGAACTAAACTGAACAAAGCATGAATACTACCTCTGCTCAATTACACGGTTAATGTAATAAAAGCATCTCTCATCATTCATTATACATGTAAAATATAATGTAGCTTGAATTGGTGATCCATTAAAAACACTGTTCCACTTTCACAGCATATTTCCAGCCCATGGAATAGTCATTTCTTTTGAGACACACTGGATGCAAGTGTAGTAGCTCCACCTCCTTAAAAGCTTTTAAGTGAAATATACTTTCTCGAAAGTTGGCCTTTTTTTTAGCAACAGAAAGTATCTAGTAAATGTAAATAAATGTATATTCAAAATCACTTCATTGTCTCAAAACTCTGCTGTACATAAATATGAATCTGACCGAGATTTCAATCATGTTTACATTGTTTACATTGTTTCAATGGTAGTTGTATCGGGTTATGTATTCACGAATGTGCGAGAAAATGGGATAACGTAACGATATAGAGACAACGCTAACAATTTACATTCATGCATCTGAGGGGTGGGGGTGAAGGGGGTTTCTAGTTTCCCTACCACCTCCTTGTTTTCGGTATGCAAGCTCCATCACCTCCGCCCCCTCCACACACACACTTTGTTGGGTGTGGGGTGGGGGCGGGGGTTGCGGGGGACATTGATGGCATTTCTACTAGTGATTGTTTTATTCCACGACACGTTCTACAGTACATCCAGTTACTGGAAAGATCGGAGTACACGAAAAACACTTACAGTGATTATGAACTTTCTATTATACAGCATATACCACTTTTAAGCACTATATTTGGCTAAATATGTACGATCTAAAAGTGGTGTGTACTGTTTATTAACAAACACATTATAATGACAAAACAAATACCTTGATAATGGACCTCTAGCAGCAGACAGTAATCCCAAATCCAATTTGCACCAACATGTCAATTTCACGTGTCAAGTTATGTCACGGTGACCTGTCGGTCACTAACACTGCATCGTGTTTACACATAATGGAACGTTATTTCGTCCGGTAAGGTATTAGTTTTTACATAATCTACGGTATAAAACACTGTACGCGTGTTGTAAGACTCCATAGGTACCCGTAGTGCTCGCCGACGTAGCGCGCCCAATTTCGGGTGTAAAAAAATGGCGTCTGTTTTAATTGAAAATTCATAAAATAGTCCGTAAAATACAAAGAAATAGTCCATGTTCGCGGAGTTAAATGCGAACAGAACTGATATGTTATAGGTACGTGGCGTTCCTACTGTATTGTCCCGTTTAGTTTGCATTGAGGTAAGCGTGCAATATTCTACGATATTGCACGCATTATTCTACGATATTGCACGCATTGATATTGCACGGGAACTTTTGCTCGTGCTTGCTAAGAGCCGCGAAATAGAAATAAGGAACTACTTTCAAATAAAAATAACGGAATCCTTCCTATAGTGTCAACAAAAAAATACGAGTTTTTTTTCAACCTTTTATGGCAAAAATTGATAAAATAATTCAAATGGTCACTCACCCACTGTTTTTAACGTTATCGAATGGTAAACAAACTTCAGAAAATCGCTTAATGTTTTTAAGGACGTCATCCGACGTCGACGTCGTTTTCGCGCAAAATAATCATCCACACAAAATTAAACTGAATGGCAAGATAGAAATTCCATCAAAAGCTATAAAAATAACACAAATACAATGAAAAGTAATAGTCATACAATTAACATTGATCAAAAACAATATGAAAGTATACAATAAAAAGGTTATTGAATTTGTATGGCAAAATATTACTTGGAACTCGTTGTTTTGGCGCAGGACGACTCGCAAGCTCGTCTTCATTTGCCAAAACAACTCGTTCCAAGTAATATTTAGCCATACAAATGCAATAACCTATAATACACCATTTAGTAATATTAATACAACATTTAGTAATACACCATTTAGTAATATAACATTTAATAATATGCAAACATATATTTTTTGAACGGTTTGATAAATGATCAAATATGATTTGCAAAATAAAACAATTAAATAATTGTATTACAAGTCCTACACCAATCTCCACGCAGAGTTATCGTTCCTTGCGCTCACATACATCTCTGCTAACTACTAAATTACAAGATTTTGGTAAAACCTGTTAAATTGGAATATGTTTACGTGAAACTTATTTCTTTCTTGTGTAAATATAATTTTCAGAATATCTGCAAATTAGATGTTGCAAGATTTGAAATAATGCGTGAAAACAATTTTGTTTTAATCGGGACTATTTTACTACAAAAATAATACGTACTTAGGTCTCCTCAATCGAAACGCATATGTAAACATTTCAAACCGAAGCTCGATAGCAGAAAATTACTTTAAAAAAATTACTCATAGAAATAAAATTTGAAATTATTTAATATAGGTCTATATTTCATCTTTGCATATCACGCAAAATGTTTTATTATAAACATTGTCATAACGTTTATGAATACTGACGTGACCTAACCGTTCGCCCTACTTCCTTTGACGTTGACATAGTTAAATGAGGAACGAGTGTACTCTGGGTAGAGATTGGTCTTACACTGCCATTCGTACCTCATGCATGATAGTTTGGAAGCAGATAGTCCAGTAATGTAATTGCTAGGAAGTGGTGTATTGATTCCCTGTCTGTCTATATATACATACCGAAATGAAATTTCGCATTTTAATTACTGGATTTAAGGTGATTCCACATGAAAAAAAGCTATAAAAACCGTGACTCTTTTTATTTCACTTATATGTATATCTTCAGGGAAGAATTCAAGTGTCAGATCAGAAAACCTGAATATATAGAGGATATTTATTGTTTTATAGTGATTAACAGATTTTATTACATCGAGAAATGTGAAAACTTTATATTTTCACGAATTAGAGATGAAATAAAATCTGTTATCCACGACAAAACAACAAATTTTATTTTTATTTTATGCTTTATACTCAAAGTGTACTGCAGCATGCAGAAAAATAAATAAAAAGTTGACGACGTCATTGGCTTAGTATGATGAAATTGCTGTTTTAAATTCCCCGTAACTTCTGAACTACTTAACTGATTTCAATAATCTACGACTCATTTTCTTAGTTATTTCCAATCCAATGATATAACGTTATAGCAACTTTCGCAACAAATTTAGTTGCGGAAGTGAAAAAAAATAAAACTCTATATTTCACACTCTATATTCATAAATACCACTTTTATTTCATTGCTAAAATCCGCCATTTCAATGCCAAGCATCAAATAAATTCTAATTTTGGTATGTAAACGATGTTTTGATTTTGATTTCTGGTGAAGTAACGTAGACTGTGAACACTACAATCTGCACCCTTTCTCTGTGTATCAATACGCTGCTGGCTTTGTAACAGCACTTCAGTTTGAATATTTGCATTTGGAATTAAAGACTTTATATGACGCAGTATGGGTACCAATTCATTTGAACTTGCCCATAACGTAAAACACAACCTAACTGGTCAACCCAATCGATCGGGATAATCTCTGTTTAAAACGTTCATACATAATAATTATATATGAACACCTTGTATAATTTCATTTCACTTCTGTTTTCACATAACAGAAAAAACATGTTTGTGTGCGTGTTTTTTTGCTTTAAAATTGTTTTTTAAAAGTAAAGCCCCTCCCCCTCCCCAGACTCTCAAATTATGTATCCGCCCCTGCTCTGTCATCAAAGTAACGCGTTGTACTGTGTACTTACTATTGACTTGATTATTTAGTAGTTTCCCCAGCTATATTAGATCTACTCGTTCAAACGTTACGGTCCTTATCTCAGATTAGAGGTTTTAAATCCGCACCTGATAAGTATAGTTGATATACGGTTCCCGATTTTCACTTCAATTGTAATGTGCAAGACGGAAACCAAATACAGGCAGATTTCATAGAAAGAGAAAGTGAAAGTTGGGAAAACAGCTGAATAGTTTGATTTTTTGATTACACAAATGGGATGATCAGCTATCAACATGACGGTAATAATTTGCAACACAACTTTGTTTGTACGATGAAGTTTCAAAATCTGCAATTTCGTTATTATCGGGGTTATCACTCTGAATGACACATTTACGGGGAATACCAATCCAGGTCAAGGTCGTATAATCAGTTAAATATAATTAATATCGCGTGACTATTACATTGTTGAAGCAATGGCGGCAGAAAGGTGTGTTGTACGAACGATGGACGGTTTTGATGAAACGTTTGAGTTGACATGTACTTCTTGTGTACGGAAAAACAGAAACAGAGAAGCTGCTAAATATTGTGTGGAGTGTCAGGACTACTACTGTTCCACGTGCGTCGAGGTGCACGGTGATATTTCGGCGTTATCTGACCACACTATACTTGGACGGTCCGAGTTTCCGACGAATGGATCCCAGAACCCGATGTCATTGCCGACAGAGAGATGTGGTCAACACCGAACTCTGCTGGTGAATATGTATTGCAAGAACGATGACCAGATCGGGTGCACCGTTTGTATTGCAGTTAAACACAGGTAAAATAATATATTTATTTACGTTTCATGAATAGCAAAAGATAACACACTCAATCACGATGACACAAACAACAAATTAGTTAATCGATAAAACATATACATGCTACGAAACAGTTACGCACCTATTTCAGTGGCGGATCCGTGGGAAGGGGATGAAAGGGGAGTTGCACACTTCAAACCAATTTGGCGACCACGTAAAAAGGATAGAATATCATATGTGTATTATATCGAGTTCATATCATTCAGTGTAACTGTTTATTATTAAAATTATCAAATATCATTAGACTATATTTAAAGAAACTAACCTACCAAGTAAAGGAAAAATTATACTACAAAACTGTTTATCGAAACTCTATCCAGAGTTCAGGTCATATTTCAATGTGTATGTGCCGATTAAAGTATAAGTTTATTCACGGTTCTTAAAATACCTGTGAGTGAATATGCGTAAAATGAGTTATGAGTTGGTAAATCTTAATTCGACTATCCAGTTTTGGGGTTTGGCCTGGATGGTCTATATATAGAGTTGGGATTCTTAAAATATGTAAGTTATATATATATATATAAACCTCGTCGTCAGTCGATTTAGAAACGCGTTTTAAATGTGCCTGTCGATGGCAAAGACCTCCATTATAACAAGCGTGTTACCGAATCTCAATCAAAGTGTGTACCGGACCTAATTATGCTACTCGTTGTGTTTACAATACAATACCACCTTTCTCATTATTAACGAGGCTTTTCTCAATTATAATTATAGGCCTTGTGTGGATGTTGTCTACATTCCTGAAGAAATAGAGAGCATTATGAAAGACGAAGACCTTCAAAAGATGATGGAGGACATGAAACAAGCCAAGACTCGCGCTGTGGACATGATTCAAGCTCGACATAATAGTCTCGCAGAAGTGAAACAGGACAGGGTCATTGCTTTGGGTAAAATCAAAGAATTAAAGGAGAAGATAAACGACACCATAGATGAATTAGAGAAAACAACGATAAAGGAATTTGAAACAAAAATTAATGACATTGACAACAAAATCAAGGTAGATCTGGGAGCAATGGGTGACATTGTAAAAGACATGAACTACATTCAACACCAATTGGAATTGGCAAAGAGAAATCGATCACAACAATTTGTGTGCTTGAAGAATGGTCAGAAGAAAATGTCCGAGGCAGACAAGCTGATCTCAGAGGTAGCACAATCATCCGGAAATACCAGCGTCCAGTTTGAACCTGATCCTGCCATCGAACAGTTCTTAAATGGCCTTTCATCACTCGGTAAGGTTCAGGAAATGGCAGATGATAATCTGAAACAACTCCAACAACATGATCGTCTGTACCAAGTTACAAGTAAACAAAGTTATAATGTGAGAGTCAGCGATGATGGTAAAAAATGTCACATACATGATTCATGTATTCTGAAATCAGGTACACTTTTACTTGCAGACAACAATAACAAGAAACTTAAGCAATTAGACAGTTCCACATACAAAGTGATAGGCCAGTGTGTTCTGCCTGCCGGTCCTATTGCAGTTTGTGAAATAAATCCACAAGAGGTCGCTGTTACATTGAACAACAAAACCATACAGTTTGTCTCCTTGGGAACCAAAATGGCGCCAACACGATCAATACAGATGAAGCATGATTGTTGGGGACTGACTTTCAGTAATGATGAGATGTTAGTATCAGATTTCGGCAAACAAGTCTATGTGTACCGTACATCCGGGATGCTTTTGAGAACGATATGCAAGGATCAGTCAGGGAAAGATATATTTTCTAGCAACCGACATGTTTCTGTGAGTGAGGATGGGACCAAGATTTATGTCGCCGGTAACAATTCTGGCCTGGTCACCTTAGACAGACAAGGGAGGGTACTCGCGCTTTTCAGTGACCAAGCGTTAACGGGAGCTTACGGAGTGTGTAGCGATGGTTGTGGGAATATATTTGTTTGTGGGTACACGTCACACAATGTGGTGCAGATTGGACCGAGCGGAGGTAAACTTGGTGTGGTAGTGAAACAGTCAGATGGTATTTCCTCTCCTAGTTCAGTGTGTTATGATAGGTCAAAGTCTAGATTTATAGTTTCCACCTACAACGACAACAACATTACGGTATTTGATTTGATATGAACGGCAAACTGTAACATGGATATTCGCTCTATAATACCGTTACGATATGTCAAAGTCGTCATTGATAGAAACCAATTGGCGTGATTTAAATACGGTGTTTGATTTGATATGCGATTTGATATGCACGGCACACTATAATATGATTAGTACTGAATTATCATAGGTATAATTACTAAATGACTCCAACAAACCAAGACAACAACATTGCACTATCGGTTTGATTAAGACATAATGTGTCAAGTATGCCAAATCGACAACTTTGTTTGATGTGAATACAAAAAAAATATATATGTATATACCAGATTGTTCTTGTTTTTCTCCTAATCTCCTATCTGAACGTACTAAACATCCATATAATATCGCACACAAGCAACTTTAAATTGAATTGTGGTTTTACGGCGCACCAACACAAAAATGTTTTATGGCGCCAGTAGGAATGGAATTTCCATGCTTACACTCCATTTACATCTAGATAAAAAATATGCAGAATGGGCCTAGAAATAGAGTTGCTGCAAATTATCATGTAAACCACAGATGTATTAATAAACAGAAAGGAAACTTCCTATCTTAACCAATGATGTAACCAAAATATCACGTGTCACCTTAAATTTTCCTTCTATCTTCTCTCTCAATTATTCACTGATTTTGATGAGAATATATTCCAAGGATTCATAGTGAATAGCAAAATGGGATTATAATAATTTATGTTTATTTTCAAAATAAGAAATTGTATAAAAAAGGTAAAATTGTCATCATTTTTCGCTTTTCTCTTGAAGATCTATGTTTTGACATATTCAAAGTTTCCGTCAAACTCCCTTTTTGCTCTAAATGTAAGAGAAAGCAAATACTATCATTGGAAAGAAATTAAATTTGTGATGGGATTTGGCATGAATGAAACTTGTATCTATAAAACTCTTCATGATATGTGTGTTTAAAGTTGTGAAATATTTTGTGAAATTTAGATAATTTTCGTAGTGTCCAATCTATTTGTTATTAGGTCTGTGTGGAAACACTCCATTTTTCGCTGGAGCCATGATCAATTTTTTCTGCCACCACTCAAGTAACGCCTGAAACAATTGAATTGAATTGGGTTTTAAGGCGCACCAACACATGAAAGGTTATATGGCGCCTAACAGGCATGAACATGCCATGCTCATCCTCCATGTACATCGAGATAAAAGATCAAATATGGAAAATGGGCCTAGAACCTTCTCACCCTGAACTGCAGAGTTGCTGCAATTTCTATCGTAGAAACTCCATTTACGCTGGAGCCACGTTTATTGTTTTTCTGCCACTGCTCTTTTGGTGTGAGCGAGATGGCACCTGAACAATGCAGGGATCATGATGAAGACCTTTAAAGAACATGAACAAAAAATGATAAAATGAACATGAATTTGGGGGATTCTACCCCTCTGCATACCCCTCCAAAGGGATCTGCAGTGGCCTGAAACAATACAGGGATCACGATGAAGACGTTTAATGAACATGACAAAATGAATATGAATTCGTGGAGATTTTACTCCTCTGCCGGGATAAGCAGTGGTCATAGTCCTGTCCGGAAACCACACGCTGTAACTTTAAAGTTGAATGGTATATATATTACACCATTATAGATGACATGTCTTCATTATATAGGGAATAGGATATACTCCATCGGTTATTTTAGCGACATATATTGCATATAGTTTACACCAACATTTTAAAAGTCTTCTATTAGATATGGTAGTATTGTGCACAAATACATGTATAATGATTAGAAAAACAGCTCACGCTTATGTTAGTAAATGTACGTGTGTTGACCAGAATGCGTTATATATATATATAAGACATTTCTTCATCATATAGGAGACAGGACATATTCCATGGTGTTTGTTTTTTTGCGGCTTTTAAAATTGGCGTTATTACAGACATTATATATTTATTGGTGGAAATATTATATATTTATTTTAGAGAGTGTAAACAAGTACGCCTTTTCACACAATACAACATTCACCTATACTGTAAATCAGTCATAGTTATTTCAAGGTAAATCAGCCTTTCATTAAAACATTTAAACAAGAAATCCGCGGATTAAAACGTCTCGCCTTCAGTTACATTTTGAATAAAAAGCAACAACAATTTAGTTTACATTTTGCTGATATACGACATTTAAGTAGTTTCGTTTAAAAACAAAAATGCCATTGTATAAGGCCAGAATGTTTTAATTAATTGTTTCGCCGATTTAATGTAGGACAGGAGGAGGGTAAAGAAATAAAAATCAAAGGAAAATATTTTTCAAATTGCAAAAAATCTATGATATAATCGTCGAGGTAAAATTTAGTATCGTTTGCCGACAGAGAGGCAGCTTTTTAAATGGAATTTGTCTTTATTGAAATCGTAGTTCCAGTTACAAGTAGTGGTAGGTATATAGTAATCGTATTGTCCGCCCGAGCATATTTCACTACCTTTGGTGGCTGGAGATGTGGCTAAACACAAATAAGGAATTCGATACAATATATTCGTCACCGCTTTTAAAGCCTATTGTTCTGTAAGTGGCCATTCCTTTAATCTGCAGATCAACGGAATGACCACTTACAAAGGAAAACCACTTAAGGTACCAATCGCGGGGATATCCGTTCTTACGTCCGTCCCATATACTGCGTGTGCAACTCCTATATAACCGTGGGGATGTCCGTCCTTACGTCCGTCCCATATATTGCGTGTGCAACTCCAGCACAACCGTGGGAATGTCCGTCCTTGCGTGCGTCCCATTTACCGCGTGTGCAACTCCTGCAAGACCTTTGTGTTAATTACGAGTGAAGTTCACACATAACTGGCGATCATCATACTGTATTAAATTGGTCTGGGCCTACCAGAGTTGCGTCCCCTTGAACTTTGACGTTTGCTTTTTCATATGTATATCCCGTAGCTGTCCGTACGTATGTTGCAAACAGCTCCGTTATATACGTACTTTCCATACACTGTGCGTGCGCAACTTCAGACTCTTACATAAAAAATGCAAACATGTTAATAGTTATTCCCACTTGAATTGGTCTTGAATGATAAACTGTTCCTGGACTATTCTGCCGATTTCGAGGAAAATTCTCACATGCGATCACTACCAAGCGCAAATTTGCACATATCTCTGTGAAGGTGCACAACACGTTTATATTCATGGAAATTCACATTTTCAGAGATTATGATGGGGATACTGTGCATATTGTAATGAATTGAATTGGGACTACTATTATTTCCATTAGAGGTTAGTCCAGTTCATTAGGGTTGAGTAGTTCACAGTCCTGTAGCGGGGATATTAATCACAGTCCTGAAGTATGGATATTAATCAGTCCCTTAGCTTGGGTATTAATCACAGTCCTGTAGATGAGGAATTAATCACAGTCCTGTTGCCGGATATTAATCACGGTCCTGTATCGGGAGTAATAATCCGGTTCTGTAGCGGGAGTATTAATCACAGTCCTGTAGCGGGAGTATACATCACAGTCCTGTAGCGGGAGTTTTTATCACAGTCCTGTAGCGGGGGTATTACTCACGGTCCTGTAGCGGGGGTATTTACATAGTGCTGTAGCGGGATATTAATCACAGTCACATTAAAGTGAGTGGATGCAACATACACTCAAGTGATATGAAAACGCAACACGGGAATTTCCGCTATATATTGTATGTACAATATGCTGCTTTTAATCGAATGGTACATGGCTACGTAGGACCTTTCCTTTGGGAAAAAATACTAAAACAACAAATAATACAGCAAATAGTATTCCTTCAATGTTTCATTATTCACAGAGTACGCGTTTGGCTCAATCATGTGAGCAAACTTAGGATGCAACATTTTGCAAACTATTTACGTTAAATACAGTACTGAACTAGCTCAATTTTTCAAAGAGCTACTTCAACATTTATCGCGAGCGTAAGCTCGCCTTACGGTTAACGCGTTGTTGATTTTCATCGAGCGAAGCGACGTTATACAGCTAATTTCACCGAGCGAAACGAGGTTTTGTGCATTGAATATAACATACATGTAAATTAAGTTTGTTTTTGATTCTCTTCTATTCTATTCAGTGTTTTCGCTGACTCAGTCCATTCAATTCAACATATTTATTTTATTTATTTTTTACAATCTGATTTGTTCAAAAACAACAAAATCCACGATTTAATGCTTGATTACGTTTAAATAAAAGTGAATGCGTCAATATTTATTATTTAAAAAAATAAAGATAGAATATAATAGCCTGGTTCTCTGGCTTAAAATAGAATAGAATAGAATAACTTTTATTTTCCAATCAAGGACCATCACTGGCATTACACTCACATTACTAGGTACTACCTTTGTGAAGGGAAAAACTATAACCAGTCTTTGATTGCAGTAAAAGTATAAGTTAAAATAATTCATTTAGAAACACCAACAAATGTAAAAACAATCCAAAATATGAATCCAATTTGATGTAGAAGCACTCGAGCAGATGTTTTGATTTTGCATTGAGTTTAGACAACTCCACTGATGCACACTGTAAGGCATAACAGTATGAGTATTGCACACATTATTTAATCGCTCTAGTCTATTAACTTAAAACGACGCTTGCCACTGTTCAGCAACAACAAAATCTACGATTTAATGCTTGATTACGTTTAAATAAAAGTGATTGCGTCAATATGTAAGTTAGTTTTAATAGATCTATTTTTTTTTTATATTAGATCTACATACTTGAAAGCAGTCCAATTTCATTGAAAATACAATATGACAAAAGGACTAAGAAAGCTGGCTAAGCGCTGACCATCCTACCTAATAGTAATAAATGTCTACCGTGTCATTGCTTTTTGTTCAAATTGTATTTGTTTGTTTGGTTGTTTGTTTGGTTGTTTGTATGGGTTTTACGTCATTTTCAACACATATAAGGTTATATATGACGGTGGATTTTTGGGTGGTGGAGGCAGACCACCCACTTGTCCTGGGTAGAACCAGTACTATACACCAGTATTTAATGACCCACTGCGCCATTTAAGTCTCAATTACATTTATTAATAATAAAAATTCACCTGAAACAATAGTTATATGCAATAATAATTATTTGCCTACCTTTTTATCCTTAATTTTTTTTGCGAAACCAAAGGCGGTAAGAGAAATATCCTTTCTTTTACTTGAAAGCACGAACGTAAACCTTTTTTGTTCTTTGTAGACAAAGTGAAGCACCTACTGTACTGTAAACGTAAAAGTACGTCACCTTTATGACAATTTTCAATGCTGATTACGTCAGTCAGTGACGTTCAACGCAATTTTAATTTCAAGAGGGGATGTAGAGAGTGGTGACTTGGGGACAAGGTATTAAACAAACTGATTATTTCAAATGACACATCATCAATGCTTTGTTTGTTTGTTTGTTTGTTTGGTTGTTTGTTTGGTTGTTTGTATGGGTTTTACGTCATTTTCAACACATATAAGGTTATATATGACGTGGATTTTTGGGTGGTGGAGGCAGACCACCCACTTGCCCTGGGTAGAACCAGTACTATAGAACCAGTACTATACACCTCCCGCCATCCGTAAGGATCGACACATCCTCACAAGTCGAGCTCCCAGTGGGATTCGAACCTGCAGCGGTGAGAGGCGAGAAGGTTTACAACGCAACATTCAGTATCACATGAAACAATTCCTTCCTATTCCTTCCTACCTGATCATTGCTGCTAAGTGAAGGCATTTACATTTAGGAAATAGGAATAGATTGGATCATCCTGAGAAGTCTCATAAAAAAAAGTATGCATACATAGTTATACTGATCATGCTTATTCAAGTTCACCTGACACTTACTCACTATTTAAGTCATTTTTTTTCACAACTGTGGCCGATTATTATTAATAATTTATTTATTTTATTTAATATTAATATTTTATTTATTTTGGAAAACATTTCCACCACTTAAATTGTTCAATATTGTTTTTGTTCTGGATATGTTCATAGAAGAAAGTTTATCTAAAATGTTTCATATTATCCTGCTCCCACAAAAACAATGCATGTATTCAATACTTTTTTCACAAATTAGGCAGTTTTCGCGCTTTTTTTTCTCCACCAAAATGACCAGGCTAGGGTCGGGAGTCTTAACAATTGTTAGTGGGTAAAAGCCCTGCCAACATTACAATGGAAATCACACTGCAGGGCTTGGTTCAATTTAGTTTAAACTTATTTATTTTACATCGATTGTAATGAAAGCTCTATGAACTTATTTGAATCACTCACTCTCGATGTCTTCCTGGGTAGAACCAGTACTAAGCAATGCGGATAAAGTGTCTTGCTCAGGGACACAACGAAATGGCGGGAATCGAACTCACGACTTTTGGATCATGGGTCCAACGCCCTTCCACTAGACCACAGCGCTCCACGGTTTGATTTGGAAGTAATAGAGTATAATGTCATTGTGTAGAGCCCCATTTCGATTACGAATAGTTATGCTTAAATAATTTGTTGAATTAGTTTTTTTTATGTGATGATCGCAAAGTTTGTATGTGAATAGTAGTGGGTTGCGTTTTTTGTGTGTCCCTTAGAACGGAGCAACTGAGTTGGGGTTAGAAAATCCCTATGCTATAAGGTATTACAGTATGAGTAATATTACACAATGTAACCATTTTATTTACTTAAACCGACACTCGCCATGAGGCAGTGCCTTATTCATATCAAAGTTCTTGTTACAAAGTGTAGTGTGATTAAAACGTCCAACCCGAGGTATAAGTGTTTTTATAGGAACTGAGGCTCTGCCGAGGTTCCGATTAAAACACTTATACCGAGGGTTGGAATTCCCTATCTGAACCGAATACCCATGATAGATTCTTTTTCTTGCATATCAGAGACATGTTGTGCGTTGACACCGCCAGCTACTAACGTTTTGCATGTTTTCCGGCATACCGGATGTTGGCGCGCGTGAATTTTATCTCGACCCTAGGGTGAGATGGAAATTTCTTGCATACCGGACAAGGATATCCGCCATTTTACCGGGGCTAGATATTTCCATCTCACCCTAGGGTCGAGATAAAATTCACGCGCGCCAACATCCGGTATGCAGGAAAACATGCAAAACGTTAAAAGCTGGCGGCGTCAATGCACAACATTTCTCTAATATGCAAGAAAAAGAATCTATCATGGGTATTCGGTTCAGATAGGGAATTCCAACCCTCGGTATAAGTGTTTTAATCGGAACCTCGGCAGAGCCTCGGTTCCGATAAAAACACGTATACCTCGGGTTGGAATTCCCTATCTTCACCGGATACCCATGTAAGATTCTTATAATCAGAGACATGTTGTGCGTCGACGACGCCAGCTACTAACGTTTTACATATTTTCCTGCATACCAGATTTTGGCGCGCGTGAATTTTATCTCGACCCTAGGGTGAGATGGAAATATCTAGCCCCGGTAAAATGACGGATATCCTTGTCCGGTATGCAAGAATTCCCTATCTTCACCGGATACCCATGAAAGATTCTTATAATCTCCGACAAAAACTTAGTTGTATAAACACATTTTAATACTTATTACCGCTTGTTTTTTCAGAAGCGTCGGAGATTTTAGTTTTATCTATAGGCAGTCATTCGTTATTAGAGCAGGCTTCTGTTCAACTATATCACATAATATCTATGTATATCTTTGATCATTGCCCTCCCCAGTGTGGCATCCACGTTGCTCTGTGTGGACAAACACCCTTCCTCAGACGAAGGTCTCTAGACGGTATTAAGAGAATTCTGATGCTGAGGACGGGTGCCTGACAAACCGAACTGGGTATTTTAATCATTTTTTATAACCTTTTATATGCAATATATTTGAAACATTTCAGTAAATTAAACAAGGGAGCAATGATCAGACAAAATATGGATATAAATAGAACATTTTTAACTTACTAGAGACTGTTCTGATAGTTTACACACCCTGACCCATGCCCCCAGTTGGAACCCTTTTTCGATGACCTGGCTATTTGATGTAAATTATTTAAAAAAAAGACTTTGGTGAACCCCATAATCTTCCTTGGGCATATATTAAAGTGTCTGCTTTGTTCTTGTCATTTCTTGAAAGATGATAACGTTAAAATAAACTACCTAGAAACGCTCGCAAAAAGGCCTTGTGCCATAGGGCCAGCAAAAATGAAAATGTGTAGTAGTAGTGTATTAATCACGGTCGTGTAGCGGGGTATTAATCACAGCCCTGTTGAGGGATATTAATCATGGTCCGGTCCTGTAGCGGTGTATTAATCACAGTACTGTAGCCGTGGTATTAATTACGGTCCCGTACAGGTGTATTAATCACAGTCGTGTAGCGGGCTATTATTCATGGTCATGTAACGGGGTTATTTATCACCGTCCAAAGCGGTGTATTAATCACAGTCCTGTAGCGGTGTATTAATGACAGTCCTGTAGACGGGGTATTAATCACAGTCCTTTAGCGGTGTATTTAATCACAGTCATGTAGCGGCGTATTAATCAAAGCCCGGTACTTTGTAGTAATCACAGTCCTCTAGCGGTCATGTAGAGGGGGTTTTAATCACAGTTCTGTAGCGGTGTATTAATCACAGTCCTGTAGCGGGGTACTAATCACTGTCATGTAGCGTGGTACTAATCACTGTCATGTAGCGGTGGTATTAATCATAGTCCTGTAGCGGTGTATTAATCCCAGTCCTGTAGCGTGTATTAATCAGAGTCCTGAAGTAGGGATATTATTCACAGTTCTGTAGCGGGTTAATCACAGTCCTGTAGCAGTTTATTAATCAATGTATTGTAGTGGGTTATTAATCACAGTCATGTAGTGGGCGTAATATTCACAGTTCTGTAGCGGTGTATTAATCACAGTCCTGTAGCGGGGTATTAATCACTGTCATGTAGCGGAGTATTAATCACAGTCATGTAGCAGTGTATTAATCACAGTCCTGTAACACGCGGGGTATTAATCACGGTCATGTAGGGGTAATAATAACAGTCATGTAGCGGGCGTATTAATCAAAGCCCGGTAACTTTGTATTAATCACAGTCCTCTGGCGGTGGTATTAATCACAGTCATGTAGTGGTGTTTTAATCACAGTCATGTTACGAGGTATTAATCACGGTCATGTAGCGGGTGTATTAATCACAGTCATGTAGCGAGGTATTAATCACCGTCATGTAGCGAGGTATTAATCACAGTCATGTAGCGGGGTATTAATCACAGTCATGTAGCGAGGTATTAATCACAATCATGTAGTGGTGTTTTAATCACAGTCATGTTACGAGGTATTAATCACGGTCATGTAGCGGGTGTATTAATCACAGTCATGTAGCGAGGTATTAATCACGGTCCTGTAGCAGAGTATTAATCACAGTCATGTAGCGAGGTATTAATTACGGTCCTGTAGCGGTATTAATCTTTCCTGTAGCCGGGGGTATTAATCACAGTTCTGTAGCGGTGTATTAATCATAGTCATGTAGCGGGGTATTAATCACGGTCATGTAGCGGGTGTATTAATCACAGTCATGTAGCGAGGTATTAATCACAGTCATGTAGCGTGGTATTAATCACAGTCATGTAGCGAGGTATTAATCACTGTCCTGTAGCAGAGTATTAATCACAGTCATGTAGAGCGGTATTAATCTTTCCTTTAGCCGGGGGTATTAATCACAGTTCTGTAGCGGTGTATTAATCATAGTCCTGTAGCGGGGTATTAATCACTGTCATGTAGCGGAGTATTAATCATAGTCATGTAGCAGTGTATTAATCACAGTCCTGTAGTGGGGTATTAATCACCATCCTGTAGCGGAGTATTAATCACAGTCAAGTAGCGAGGTATTAATCACAGTCATGTAGCAGTGTATTAATCACAGTCATGTAGTGAGGTATTAATCTTTCATGTAGGTGGGTATTAATCACAGTTCTGTAGCGGTGTATTAATCACAGTTCTGTAGAGGGGTATTAATCACAGTCCTGTAGTGGGGTATTAATCACCATCCTGTAACGGAGTATTAATCACAGTCATGTAGCGAAGTATTAATCACAGTCATGTAGCAGTGTATTAATCACAATCATGTAGTGAGGTATTAATCTTTCATGTAGGTGGGTATTAATCACAGTTCTGTAGCGGTGTATTAATCACAGTTCTGTAGAGGGGTATTAATCACTGTCATGTAGCGATGGTATTAATCACAGTCCTGTAGTGGTGTATTAATCACAGTCCTGTATCAGTGTATTAATCAGAGTCCTCAAGTTAGGATATTAATCACAGTCCTGTAGCGGTGTATAAATCAAAGTTTTGTAGTGGGTTATTAATAAAAGTCATGTAGTGGTGTATTAATCACAGTCATGCATGGGGTATTAATCACAGTCATGTTATGGGCGTATTAATCACAGTCCTGTAGTGGTGTATTTATCACAGTCCTGTAGAGGTGTATTAATCACAGTCATGTAGCGGTCTGTAAAATTCATCACAGACTTATAGATATAACATTAATGTAATTCAATCAATTTGAAATACCCTCTTCTTCGAGGAATATATAGTGTTTGTCTTCTAAAATGAATTATGTCGTGTTGTGTTTATGTTTTTTGTTTACGGATTTGTTGAAGGATATTTAATTAGCTCGTAGTTTGTGATATAGTGCAGACCTACGGTACCATTGCGTTCCATTGCGTTTGAATGCTGTGGTTGCTTCTGGACCATTTCCCTCATGCTTGCTTGTTAACATCGCTTTTCAGAATAGTTTTGTCATCCCGACAGTTTACTCAATACTCAACTTTATAGTGCTGCCACACAAGACCGTGCCGTAGACAAGTGCCATGTTAACCCGTGCCGTAGACGCGTGTCCTAATACCCCACTGAGTCACCTTATACTGACGCCGGGCCGGCCAGTCCAAGAACTACGGTTTATACGCTGAATAATGAGGACTGTTTTCATGAAGTCTTTGGTATGACCCGGCAGGGGATTGACCCCATAACCTCCCGCAAGCAAGGGAGCTACTGGGACTGTTTTTATGAAGTCTTTGGTATGACCCGGCCGGGGATTGATACCACGAACGTGGTCGGACGATCTATCGCCATGCCACGCCGCAAAAATTTCATTTTTGTAACCCGTGAGCCAATCATTCAAATCTAATTTGCAGATAATCTGATACGCTATTGTGTTAACTGTTTAGGTTTTGATATTATTAAGGGAAATTCTAGAGAGAAATGCCTCGTAATTGCTCATTGTTTTTGACTGAATGAAAAAGCATATAAAAACAAAGTCTTTCTGATTAAAACTCGTTTGTCTTAACTCAAAACTCGCCACAGTTCTAGAAATTGTCCGTTTAAAATGAATGGCTTTTCTGTCCTTTATTTTGAGGCAGAACATTTATTTAAATAACAGTCGTCAATCCAAATACAAATGAACTATCAAACTGTGCTTCAGTTTTTGTATCGCCTGCATAGCATGGCAAACACTTTGGATCACTTCGTCCGTCGTCCGTCCGTCCGTCCGTCACACTTTAACCTGTAACCTAACCTTGTCCATAACATGAAAAGTATGTGACCTATGTTCATGAAACTTCACACATTCATCTTTACCTAAGAATGACAAACAACGCTGACTTTCATTTCAGCAGAGTTATGCCCTTTTTCATAAAACTTTAACCTGCAACCTAACCAAGCTTATAACTGGCCATAACTTGAAAATGATTTCACCTATGTCCATGAAACTTCATACCTCTTGGCAATAACTTGAAAAGTATGAGACCTATGTTCATGAAACAAACTTCACACACATCTTCATCTTAACCTAAGGAATGTTGTTACACATGTCCAATAACTCTCACTTTCATTTTGGCAGAGCTATGCCCAAATTCATGGAACTTTAACCTGCAACCTAATCTAGCTCATAACTTGGCAAAATATTGACCTATGGTTATCTTAAGCGACTACTGACGCATTTGAACGGTGAAGGCTTTTACAAAATGATTGTTTATGAAGTGAGAGAGTATCAGCAATTATGACGTGGAATTTGTCTAAATTAAAATCAGTTCAAGGGTAATAATTACGGTCCTGTAGCAGAGTATTAATCACGGTCCTGTAGCGGGAGTATTAATTACAGTCACGTATTGAGATATCAATCACAGTCCTGTAGCGGGAGTATTAATTATACTCATGTAGCGGGGTATTAGTCACAGTCCTGTAGCGGGGTATTAATCACGATCCTGTAGCGGGGTATTAATCACGGTCCTGTAGCGGTGGTATTAATCACGGTCCTGTAGCGGGGTATTTATCACAGTCATGTAGCGGTGTATTAATCACGGTCCTGTAGCGGGGTATTAATCACAGTCCTGTAACGGATATTAATCACAGTCCTGTAGCGGTGTATTGATCACAGTCCTGTAGCGGAATATTAACCACAGTCCTATAGTAGGGTTATTAATCACGGTCCTGTAGCGGGGTATTAATCACAGTCCTGTAACGGATATTAATCACGGTCCTGTAGCGGGGTATTAATCACAGTCCTGTAACGGATATTAATCACAGTCCTGTAGCGGTGTATTTGTTCAGGTTACGAGCAAAACCGACTGTCGGACAGGCGGTTGACGACATCGCTTTTTCTTCGACTTTCTTTTGAAAGATTCGTATATAGACACATATTTAACACATTATTAAAAAGGTTACAAACACTTCAACCATGACACAACTATAAGGTAGACATGGGGAAGGTGTCCACATAATAGATATGTACATATAATTCAATAAAAATGTTCTTCAGTGTTCTTCAATCTCGCAAAGCACCTTATCATTTAGCCTTAAATGCCTTTATATTAAAGAAACACATAACAGTCTTGATTTATTCAGCCTTTCTACATAATTGTCATATTTGCTAATCATTGTTAATAGTTATTTGAATAGGTTAAAGCCAATTGTATTGGAACATTAATCATTACAGAGCACCAATAATACATTGATTAAATATATGGTAAATCTAGCAAAACAAAAATCTTCAAACAAAAAACAAAAACGTTTTGATTAGATGTAAATAGTTCACAATCCAAAACGATACCTAATTAGTAATTCAAGGTACTAATTTTAATGCTTGACACATATTCCAAGATTGCCGTGTGTCCCTTTAATGTGTCATACGAAAACACTGGCAGAGTCGTCGAGATAATAATCCGGAACTTGAGCGCAGTGCTTTTGCAGATTTAAATCATTATGATGTTTGTATGTGTACTTCCAGATCGTCTCCAATGTAAATACATAAATTTACGAATGCACAATTGAAATATTTCAATTCAAAATGGTGTAAGCAAAGCAATAAATCAAAAAGATATATTGACGAGTTAATTTGGACGTTTATAAACATTGCGCATTTTAAACCAATGTGCCTTAGCTTTATAAACATTGCGCATTATGCACCAATGAACCTTACGTTACAGTGCGTTATACACCAATGTACCTTACGTTTATAAACAGTGATGTCATTTGTCGTCAAAAGTAACACTTTTAATCTCAGATATTTTGTTTGTCTGTTTTTTGTTTGTTTGTTTGTATGGTGTTTTATGTCATTTTCAACACATGTAAGGTTATATATGACGGTCGAGGTGGAGGCAGTCCACCCACTTGTCCTGGGCAGAACCAGTACTGTACATCTCCCGCCATCCGTAAGAATCGACACTTTCTCACACGTCGAGCTCACAGTGGGATAAGAACCGGTAATCGCAGATCAGGAACCGCTATACTAATGTGAGAAACGGAAACCAAATGCAGACCGTTATTATTCAAAGAAAGAGAAAGTGAAAGTAGGGAGTATAGTAAATAAATAGTTTATTAAAGTGACATGTGCATATACAACTCAAAAATAACATATATGAAATAATAGTAAATAAAGTACCCGGCCCAATGGGCCTATCTATACTTAAGGCCAAAAGAGTTGCACGGTTCATAAAATATACTTAAGGCCAAACTATTTGCACGGTTCTTTACATTATCATATCTTTCAAATGGTTTCATTTTTTACATTCATCGTTAGCTGTCGTAATCCAAAGAAATCGTCTTAAATAGTGTCACCCGGTTTTCAATACAATTGATCACTTCACGGTTCGATACGTACGATTGAAAATATTAAATTAGGGTACGTTTAGAAGAAACTTTGTTATATTTTATGAACAGTGCAAATCTTTTGGAAGAAATATATATATACACGAGTATTACGATCACATGATATAAACAGAAATTATAGCTATGTGAAATATTTAAATAAACAGTGAGCTTCTTCTCTTTAGACAAGCTTTTACTGAAAACTTTCCTTTTGGTCATTGAGAATAATATATTTAAAGGGACACACTGCAACCTTTACTTTTGGTAATCTCGCGGCGTCCCTTTAGTTTTTTTCTATATAAATCGCATATGTTCAATCATTAATACAGAGCTGTAGATAAGGTGATTTTTTGAGTAGTTTACTTTTTTACAAAACCCCTCAGTTTTTAAAAAGTGTGAGTATCTTTACTCATTAAATTACTACAAATACTCAAAACTTTTAAAAATCATGAGTATTATATATGTATGAATTGCCCTGTGGAACAGTTTATTCCATATTTACATGTTGAAAATAGTTCTAAGCATTGATCTTATATTAGATACAAAAACCACACAGTGTTGTACTGAACTTTCCTTTAATCAGAATGGTTGTTTTCTTAAAATGTATTCTATAGATTCACATCGATTTTGGAAGCATTAACTATTTAAAAATGTTTATTACTCTGAACCTTTTCCTTGTTACTCATTCCTTTTGAATCTGATTGAGTAAATACTCATTGCAATCAAACATTATCTACAGCTCTGTTAATATTATCTATAAGAATAGTACAAAGCAAATTGTGTTTGCATATTACTAGCTGCTGATTACATTTCACGAATAATATATTCAAACCTAAGGTTGAATAAAAATTCAAAATTGTTTTTAAAACTATGTAAACAGGTTTAAAGTCAAAATGATACTGGATTAATAAATTGAGACGCTAACTGTAATACTTGATAAAAACGTACAGATTGTCGTGTGTCCCTTTAAATTTCTCGGTGTATATGTGATTTCATTGTATATAAACTACTTCGGCATGAAAGTATTCAACACCTGTATCACAGCTTTTTTGATATACCGGAGTGTAAGTTATGTACGTTATTAATCGGAGATATATAGTATTAAATATCAATCACTGAAAATGTATAACTCACACCCCGATCTGAAATCTTGGATCCGGCCCAGGTATTTACGGAGAATACTAATCCAGGTCAAGGTCGTGTAATCAGTGAAATTTAATGCGATCACGCGACTTTTAAATTGTTAATGCAATGGCGGCAGAAGGAAGTGTTGTACGTTCGATGGACGGTTCGGATGAAACGTTTGAATTAACCTGCTCACCTTGTGTTCGGAAAAACAGAAACAGAGAAGCTACTAAGTATTGTGTGGAGTGTCAGGACTATTATTGTTCCACGTGCGTCGAGTTGCACGATGCTTTTTTATCCGACCACACGATACTTGGACGGTCCGAGTTTCCGACGAATGGATCCCAGAAACTGATGTCATTGCCGACGGAGAGATGTGGTCAACACCGGACTAAGTTGATTGACATGTATTGCAAGAACGATGACCAGATCGGGTGTCCTGTTTGTATGGCAGTTAAACACAGGTAAATACACTTCTCAAAACTGCTAACTACACCGCTTCGTTTTGGGTTATATATATCGATGGGTTGAATGTTTTTCAATAAAATAAAAAGGAAATACCAATTCAATCATTTTTACATCATTTCATTTTATTTTTTTCATGGGCAATGCTAGAACTAAACCACAATAAGCAATTACAAACGACCCATGTAAACACTAAAGTCACACTTTTCATTTCTTGTTCATAAAAGTGTGACTTTAGTGTTTACATGGGTCGTTTGTAATTGCTTATTGTGGTTTAGTTCTAGCATTGCCCATGAAAAAAATAAAATGAAATGATGTAAAAATGATTGAATTGGTATTTCCTTTTTATTTTATTGAAAAACATTCAACCCATCGATATATATAACCCAAAACGTGAGCGGTGTAGTTAGCAGTTTTGAGAAGTGTACATGCTACGAAACGTTTAATTCAGGGGCGGATCCGGGGAAACGGAGTGGAAATGGGAGTTGCACCATTCAAACCAACTACGTTGGCGCCCACGTAAAAAGGCGTAGAATATCATGCATTATATCAAGTTCGTATCATTCAGTATAACCTCATATTATTAAACGTATCAAATATCATTATATTAAAATAGACCTCCATTATGACAAACGTGTTAACGAATCCCAATCAAAGTTTGTACAATCGGTATATGGTACTCGTTGTTGTGTGTACAATGCAGTACCACCTTTCTCATTATTAACGATACTTTTCTTAATTATCCCTATAGGCCTTGTGTGGATGTTGTCTACATTCCTGAAGAAATAGACAGCATTATGAAAGACGAAGACCTTCAGAAGATGATGGAGGACATGATACAAGCCAAGACTCGCGTCGAGGACATGATTCAAGCTCGTCATAATAGTCTCGCAGAAGTGGAACAGGACAGGGTCACTGCTTTGAGTAAAATCAAAGAATTAAGGGATACGATAAACAACACCTTAGATGAATTAGAGAAAACAGCAATAAAGGAATTAGAAGTAAAGAGTAAGGCCATTGACAATCAAATTAAGGCAGAATTGGAAGTAATGGGTGACGTAGTAAAAGACATGGACTCAATTCAACAACAGTTGGAATCGGCAGAGAGAAATTGATCACAACTATTTGTGTGCATGAAGAAAGGTCAGAAGAAAATGTCCGAGGCAGACAAGCTGATCACAGAGGTAGAGCAATCATCGGGAAATACGAGGATCAAGTTTGAGCCGGATCCTGCCATCACCCAGTTCTTAAATGGACTTTCATCACTCGGTAAGGTTCAGAAAAAGGCAGACGATAATCTAAAACAAGTCCAACAACATGATCGTCTATACCAAGTTGCAAGTAAACACAGTTACAATGTGAGAGTCAGCGATGATCGTAAAAACTGTGCCATTTATGTTTCATGCATTCTGAAATCAGGCGCACTTTTACTTGCAGACTACAATAACGAGAAACTTAAGCAATTAGACAGTTCCACATACAAAGTTATAGGCCAGTGTGATCTGCCTTCCCGTCCTCGTGCAGTATGTGAAATAAGTCCACAAGAGGCCGTTGTTACATTGAACAACAAAACCATACAGTTGGTCTCCTTGGGAGCCAAGATGGCGCCAACTCGTTCAATACAGACGACGCATACTTGTTGGGGACTAGCTTTCAGTAATGGTGAGATGTTCGTATCAGATAGCGGCACACAAGTCTATGTTTACGATACATCCGGAACACTTCTGAGAACTATATGTAAAGATCAATCAGGGAAATATACATTTTCTAGCAACCGAAATGTTTCTGTGAGTGAGGACGGAAGCAAGATTTATGTCGTCGATTACAATACTGGTCTGGTCACCCTAGACAGACAAGGGAGGGTACTCTCACAGTTCAGTGACCAAGAGTTATCGGGAGCTTGGGGAGTGTGTGACGATGGTTGTGGGAATATATTTGTGTGTGGGTCTTCTTCATACAATGTGGTGCAGATTGGACCGAGCGGAGATAAACTTGGTGTGGTAGCGAAACAAGCAGATGGTATTTCATCTCCTTTATCAGTGTGTTATGATAGGTCAAAGTCTAAATTGATAGTTACAAACCACAACAACGACAACATTACGGTATTTGAATTGATATGAACGGCAATCTGTAACACCGATACTAGACCTATATTAGCAATGTGTGCATGGTGTTATGACAGTTCCAAATCTAGATTGATAGAAACCAACATTACCCTGTTAATAAATTACAACATTACTACTGAGTTGTCATCGTCTAATTATGGAATGATTCCTACAAAATACAACAGCATTACAGTATCGGTTTGATTTAGAAATAATATGCTAAGTATGTCAAATTGACAACTTTAGAAAATAAAAGCAAGATAGTACCAGAGTGTTAAAATTGTATAAGCGTAGGAACGGGAGAAGGGCTGGGTGAACAGAAAATATTTTGCCCACCGCCCCCCCCCCCCCCCCCCCCCCCCCCCCCTCCACACCCATATATTGCAAAACCATGTGTCACACCCCAAATATTTAATGACCTCCCCCCATTCTCCACCCATATATTGCCAAACCATGTGTCACACCCCAAATATTTAATGATGTCCCCCGCCTCCCCGCCCATATATTGCCAAACCATGTGTCACACCCCAAATATTTAATGATGTCGCGCCCCCACCCCCACCCCCCCATATATTGCCAAACCATGTGTCACACCCAAACATTTAATGATGTCTCCCCCGCCTCCCCACCCATATATTGCCAAACCATGTGTCACACCCCAAATATTTAATGATGTCTCCCCCCCACTCCCCACCCATATATTGCCAAACCATGTGTCACACCCAAACATTTAATGAGGTTCGGAAATTCTTTACTGCACATGGCATTTAGGTAATTTTCTCACAAACTGTATACACTAGATCTTTCAAACTTTGCTAAAAGTTGTACCTTAAGTGGTAAATCGCAACGTGACAAAGCAAATGTGGAAGTGACCTTGACCCTGCAAATAAAGGGCCGATAACTTAATAAATTTAAGGTTAAACTTTTTGGCAGGAAGCCTCAGTAGGATGTCTAGTTGTGCAGAGCGCGGTATATTAAAAAGAGCGTGGAAAAGTTAAAAAAACAGCTAGATCTTGTTAGTAACAACAGAGTTATGGCCCTTGATTTGTTGAAAAATGCTATATTGTAAATCTGTAGTTACTTAATTTTTTATCTGATCTTTACCATATTTGTTTAGAATGTTAATATAACCCAACCCCCACCCCACCCCACCCCCACCCCCCCACCCAACCCACACCAATTTTTATGAAATTTCATACATAGAAAAAAGTGGGACAAATTAAAAAATATCCATGCCATACTAGACACAGACTTATTGTACGACATCTACTCAGGGTACATTTACAGGGTACCCTGTACGACATCAACTTCGGCTACATTTACAGGGTATTACCAGGTGAGCGATCTAAGGCCATCCTATCCCTGTTGTTTTTGCAATGTTTTAAAAAAACTACTGATGAGAATTTTATGTAAGGCAACCCTTGATATAAGAGCCGTTTTAGCCAGTAGAGCATCCACAGGCCCTCTTGGGCCTCTTGTTTTTAATAGAATGGTATTTTGTTTTTAAACAAATGCACCTAAATGTCCTCTCAGCAAACTGCAAACTCCATTGTTTTTAGTTACTAAAATGTTTACAAACTTTCATTTAAGCATCATTGCCCTTTTTATTTTTAAGTCCAGCCCCCGTTAGGCGAGACATGTGAATCCGCGGATTTCTTGTTTATATTGCTATACTGCGGCGGTGGCATAATGGTAGAACGCCCGCCTCGCATGCGGGAGGTCGTGGATACAATCCCCGGTCGGGTCATACAAGCAAATGGTACTAGTAGCTCCCTTGCTTGGTGCTCAGCATATGAAGGGTAGTTCTAGAACTGGTCAGCACTGTCGGTGGTGAAAACTCTTCGGTTCATTTACAGGGTACCCTGTAAGACATCTACTCGGAGTACATTGACAGGGCACCCTGTAAAATAGCTACTCGGGGTACATTTATAGGATACCATATACGACATCTACTCAGGGTACATTTACAGAGTACCCTGTACGACATCTACTCAGGGTAAATTTACAGGGTATCCTGTAAGACATTTACTCCGGGTACATTTACAGGGTACCCTGTAGGAAATCTACTCGGGGTACTATTACAGGGTACCATGTACAACATCAACTCAGAGTACATTTACAGGATACTCTATATGACATCTATGCAGGGTACATTTACAGGTTACCCCGTACGACATCTACCTCGGCTACATTTACAGGATTCCCCGTACGACATCTACTCCGGTTAAATTTACAGGTTACTCTGTACGACATCTAATCCGGGTACATTTGCAGGTTACCCTTTATGACATCTACTCCGTGTACATTTAAAGGGTACCATGTACGACAACTACTTCTGCTACATTTACATGGTACTCTATACGACATCTACTCAGGATACATTTACAGGGTGCCCTGAACGACATCTACCCAGGGTACACTTACAGGGTACCCTGTACGACATTTACTTAGGATACATTTACAGGGTACCCTGTACGACATCTACCCAGGGTACATTTACAGGGTACCCTGTACGACATTTACTCAGGGTAAATTTACAGGGTACCCTGTACGACGTCTACTTCGGCTACATTTACAGGATTCATTGTACGACATCGACTCTGGGTAAATTTACAGGGTACCCTGTACGACATCTATGCAGGATAGATTTACAGGGTACCCTGTACGACATCTACCAGGGTACATTTACAGGGTACCCTATACGACCTGTATTCAGGGTACATTTACAGGGTACTCTGTACGACATGAACCCAGGGTACATTTACTGGGAACCCTGTACGACATCTACTCAGGGTACATTTACCGAGGGTACCCTTTACGACGTCAAATTCGGCTACATTTATAGGGTACCCTGTACGACATCTACTTCGGCTTCATTTACAGGGTACTCTATACGCCATCTACTCAGGGTACATTTACCGAGGGTACCCTGCACGACGTCAACTTCGGCTACATTTACAAGGTACCCTGTACGACATCAACTTCGGCTGCATTTACAGGGTACTCTATACGACATCTACTCAGGGTTAATTTACAGGGTACCCTGTACGACATCTACTTCGGCTACATTTACAGGGTACTCTATACGACATCTACTCAGGGTACATTTACAGGGTACCCTGTACGGCATCAACTTCGGCTACATTTACAGGGTACTCTATACGACCTCAGCTACATTTACAGGGTACCCTGTACGACATCTACTTCGGCTATATTTACAGGGTACCCTGTACGACATCAACTTCGGCTACATTTACAGGGTACTCTATACGACATCATGGTACATTTACAGGGTACTCTGTACGTCATCTACCCAGGGTACATTTACAGGGTACTCTATACGACATCTACTCAGGGTACATTTGCAGGGTACCCTGTACGACATCTACTTCGGCTACATTTACAGGGTACTCTATACGACATCTACACAGGGTACATTTACATTGTACACTGTATGACATCTACTCCGGGTACATTTACTGAGTACCCTGCCTGACATATAATCAGAGTACATGTACAGGGTACCATGAACGACATCTACTCCGGGTACCTTTACATGGTACATTGTACGATATCTACTCAGAGTACATTTTCAGGATAGCGTGTTCGACATTTACTCTGGGTACATTTTCCGAGTACCGTGTACGACAACTAGTCAGGTTACATTTACAGGGTACATTGTACGGCATCTATCCAGGGTTCATTTACAGGGTTCCATGTACGACATCTACTAATGGAACCCTGTGCAACATCTACTCAGGGTGCATTTACAGGGTATTCTGTTCATCTACTCATCGTACATTTACACGGTAACCTGTACGACATCTACTGAGGGTACATGTTCAGGTTAGCCTGTACGACATCTACCCAGGGTACATTTTCATGTTATCATGTACGATATTTACTCAGGGTACATTTTCAGGTTATCCTGTACGATATCTACTCAGGGTACATTTTCAGGTTATCCTGTACGATGTCTACTCGGGGTACATTTTCAGGTTATCCTGTACGATATCTACTTCGGGACATTTTTTAGGTTATCCTGTACGACATCTACTCCGTGACATTTTTAGGTTATCCTGTACGACATCTATTCCGGTTACATTTACAGGTTATCCTGTACGACATCTACTTAGGGTACATTTTCAGGTTATCCTCTGCGATATCTAGTCAGTGTACATTTTCACGTTATCCTGTACTACATCTACTCCAGGACAATTACAGGTTATCCTGTACGATATCTACTGAGGGTACATTTTCAGGTTATCCTGTACGATATCTACTGAGGGTTCATTTTCAGGTTATCCTGTAGGTACATTTTCAGGTTATCCTGTACGATATCTACTGAGGGTACATTTTCAGGTTATCCTGTACGATATCTTCTACGGGACAATTTCAGGTTATCCTGTACGACGTCTACTACGGGACAATTTCAGGTTATCCTGTACGACATCTACTACGGGACAATTTCAGGTTATCCTGTACGGTATCTACTCAGGGTACATTTTCTGTTAATCCTGTAGGATATCTACTAAGGGTACATTTACAGGTTATCCTGTACGACATCTACTAAGGGTACATTTTCAGGTTATCCTGTACGATATCTACTCCGAGACAGTTTCAGGTTATCCTGACGATATCTACTTAGGGTATATTTTCAGCTTATCCTGTATGACATGTACTCCGGGACAGTTTCAGGTTATTCTGTACGATATTTAGTTAGGGTACATTTTCAGGTTATCCTGTATGCCATCTACTCCGGGACATTTTCAGGTTATCCTGTACGACATCTACTCCGGGACATTTTCAGGTTATCCTGTACGATATCTACTACGGGACAATTTCATGTTATCCTGTACGACATCTACTCCTGGACAGTTTCAGGTTATCCTGACGATATCTACTTAGGGTTTATTTTCAGGTTATCCTGTATGACATGTACTCCGGGACAGTTTCAGGTTATTCTGTACGATATTTAGTTAGGGTACATTTTCAGGTTATCCTGTATGTCATCTACTCCGGGACATTTTTAGGTTATCCTGTAAGACATCTACTGCGGGACATTTTCAGGTTATCGTTACGATAACTACTAAGGGTACATTTTCAGGTTATCCTGTACGACATCTACTCCGGGACATTTTCAGGTTATCCTGTACGATATCTACTTAGGGTACATTTTCAGGTTATCCTGTATGACATCTACTCCGGGATATTTTCCAGTTATCCTTTATGACATCTGCTCAGGGTATATTTTCAGATTATCCTGTATGACATCTACTCCGGGATATTTTCAGGTTATCCTGTACGATATCTACTCATGGTACATATACAGCGTGACCTGTTCGACATATTCTTATTCAGCACCAATTAGAGATACTATATATTGTAATATTTTTCAATACAAAATGATCAGAACTTTATGTGTTCTCGCAGTTTTCGAAAAATTATAAACGGTACTGAACACTATAATTATAATATTCCCAATAATATCACATATTCAAATGTACAGCCTACACTAATTTGCACGTCCGTGGCCAGTCATGAAATGTATATATGCAACCATGTATCCAACTAACATTTTCTTTTGCTTTCTTGGCTTGTAACGAGTGACCATTCAGTTCAAACTGATGTTTCATGACACATTTATCTGTGGTATTGCCATCTGTGAAGGTGACGTTCTGTCCTTTTCTATGTGGGCTTTGGGGGCATACCAACTCCCCCTCAACCCCTCACGCCCACCCCTCACCCCAAACATACAAGACATATTTTTAAATGCTATTTTCTGAGTTAAGTTTAAATTATGACATTATTTTCAACGGTTGATTTAATATTTGTTTTATGTATTATACAATCCTTACCATTATTCTACATAGGCAACTTTCTCGGTGTGCCTCAGTGTAGCCACGGGCCCGCCTTGACACACGAACAAGGTATATAATGATGTTGATTAACCCAATTCCTAAAAACTGCTAAGTGCTCTGTAAATTATAAAACTACAATCCATGTTTGGTGGATCTAGTGATCCATGTTTGGTGGATCTAGTGATCCAGATCTAGTGATAAATGTCTGGTGGATCTAGTGATCCATGTTTGGTGGATCTATTGATCCATGTTTGGTGGCTCTAGTGATCCATGTCTGGTGGATCTAGTGATCCATGTTTGGTGGATCTAGTGATCCATGTCTGGTGGATCTAGTGATCCATGTTTGGTGGATCTAGTGATCCATGTTTGGTGGATCTCGTGATGCATGTCTGGTGGATCTAGTGATCCATGTCTGGTGGATATAGTGATCCATGTTTTGTGGATCTCGTGATCCATGTTTGGTGGATCTAGTGATCCATGTTTGGTGGATCTCGTGATGCATGTCTGGTGGATCTAGTGATCCATGTCTGGTGGATATAGTGATCCATGTTTTGTGGATCTCGTGATCCATGTCTGGTGGATCTAGTGATCCATGTTTGGTGGATCAAGTGATCCATGTCTGGTGGATCTAGTGATACATGTCTGGTAGATCAAGTGATCCATGTTTGGTGGATCTAGTGATCCATGTCTGGTGGATCAAGTGATCCATGTCTGGTGGATCTAGTGATCCATGACTGGTGGATCTAGTGATCCATGTTTGGTGGATCAAGTGATCCATGTTTGGTGGATCTCGTGATGCATGTCTGGTGTATATAGTGATCCATGTTTGGTGGATCTAGTGATCCATGTTTGGTGGATTTAGTTTATGCAATTCCCGAAAAACAGATAAGGTTATTGACCCCAAGATGTCTTGGTTAATGTGATTGGTGGAACTGCTCTCTGAAGTTGAGCTGTACTAACCAAAATATAAATGTCATCCATGTTTGGTGGGTCCAGTTCATTCAGTTCCAGAGAAACAGATAAGGTTAATGACCCTAAGAAGTCTTGGTTAATGTGATTGGTGGATCTGCTCTGTGTAACTGTGTAACTACCCAATATACAAATGTGGTCCACGTTTGGTTCATATAGTTCTGAAGAAACTAGAAAAAGCACAACTTGTTGTCTTTCTTTGCTAAAAAGTAACAAACGTGTCCATTTGGATTTGTGTGTGTGTGGTGGGTGGGGGGGTGGGGGGGGGGGGGGGTGGGGAGGTAGGCTAGAGCTTAAGGTGGATTTATTATTGACCACTGACTCCCCAAGTTAATATAACCTGACAGCGTTATATATGTCACCAGCATTGAATAAGTACACATTCCGTTGCACGAGATGTATGGGGCGCCGTATTACTTTTTAATACCATTTGGTGATATCACCTGTTCGAATCGGTGATATCACTGATTAGAATAGGTGATATCACGCATTCGAATAGGTGATATCACCGATTCATTCTGAATGCGTGATATCACCTATTGAATGGGTGATATCATCTATTCGAATCAGTGATATCACTCATTCGAATCAGTGATATCACTTATTCAAAACGAATGGGTGGTATCACCAATTCGAATAGGTGATATCACTGATTCGAACAGGTGATATCACCTATTCAATATAAATGACTGATCCCATCCAGGGTCCACGTAACTAAATAAATTAACAGACCTTCAAAATCGTCCTCTGTTGCAACATTTGGCAGGTTGTTTCGTCATCGGCATATAATGGCCGGCTTTCATCTTATGGTCGCATCAGCTCTTGTAGCAATAGATGCGGACATTTCCACCACCCCTCACACAGCAGAAGGGGTATACACCCCACCAAACCTACCCCTACAGGGATCGATCCAGAAGATGTGGTACTGCTACCCTCCACCCCCATCCCACCACCACCCCAACCCCGCAAAATATAATTTCATTTTCTATGCCTTTTCTATTATTTGATACAGTAATTCAAGTTGTAAATAAACAAACCCTTCACCAATTACACTGAGAAACACAGTGGAGAGTTATTATTTAATCATTACAACTAACTGTTAGCAATACTATATAATACCAGTGACGTATAACGTTCTCCGTGATAATACTCTTGTGGGGAAGTCTGTATTTTTCGTGTTGTAAAAACGAATAGGTGATATCACTGATTCCAAAAGGTGATATCACTGATTCAAAACAAAATGGTGATATCACCTATTTGAATGAGTGATATCACTGATTCGAATAGGTGATATCACCCATTCGTTTTGAAAGAGTGATATCATCTATTCGAAGTGGTGATATCACTTATTTAATAGGTGATATCACCCATTCAATAGGTGATATCACCCTTTCGTTTTGAATCGGTGATATCACCTATTCGAATCAGAGATATCACTGATTCGAATAGGTGATATTAAAAAGATTTTAAAAATATATTTGGCAATCTTGTAGCATGCACTCTCACATAATTAACTGATTTCTACTTTTATAAATAATGGGGAAACAACAAAATGCAGCATATATTTCCTCCGATTTATTTTATCATAGGCTTTACTAAATTAAGGTTGTAATATACTCAACTTTTAGCTATACACCATTTAGGAATACACTATTTAGTAATACACTATGTAGCAATATGACATTTAGTAATACACTATGTAGCAATATGACATTTAGTAATACTAATACAACATTTAGTAATGCAACATTTAGTAATACTAGTATATCATTTAGTAATGTAAATATAACATTGAGTAATACTAATAGATCATTTAGTAATGCAGCATTTAGTAAGTAATACTAATACAACATTTAGTAAAACAAATACAACATTTAATAATACTAATACAACCTTTAGTAATACATATACAACATTTAGTAATACTAATACAACATTAAGCAATACTAATACAACATTTAGTAATACTTATACAACATTTAGTAATACTAATACAACATTTAGTAATACTTATACAACATTTAGTAATATTTATACAACATTTAGTAATACTTATATAACATTTACTAATATTTATACAACATTTAGTAACACTAATACAACATTTAGTAATACTAATACAACATTTAGTAATACTAATACAACCTTCAGTAATACTTCTATAACATTTAGTAATACTCATACAATATTTAGTAATGCAACATTTAGTAATACTAATATAACATTTAATAATACTAATACAACCTTTAGTAATACTTCTATAACATTTAGTAATACTTATACAACATTTAGTAATACTAATACAACCTTAACCAATTTTACACAAAATTAAGTAATACTAATACAACATTGAGTAATACTTATATAACATTTAGTAATACTAATACAACATATAGTAATGCTACATTTAGTATTAATAATACAACATTTAGTAATGCAACATTTAGTAATATTAATACAACCTTTAGTAATACTAAGACAACATTTAGTAATACTAATACAACATTAAATAATACAACATTTAGTAATACTAATACAACATTAAATAATACAACATTTAGTAATACTAATACAACACGTATTAATGCAACATTTAGTATTACTTATACAACATTTGGTAATACTAATACAACATTTAGTAATACAACATTTAGTAATAATAATACAACAGTTAGTAATATTAATACAACATTTAGTAATGCTAATACAACATTTAGGAATGCAACATTTAGTAATGCAACAGTTAGAGTAATACTAATATACCATTTAGTAATACAGCATTTAGTAATTACTAATACAACATTTAGTAATACTAATACAACATTTAGTAATGCAACATTTAGAAATACTAATACAACATTTAGTAATACTAAGACAGCATTTAATGTTACTAATACAACATTTAGTAATACAAATACATCATATAGTAATACCACATTTAGTATTGCAACAGTTAGTAATACTAATACAGCATTTAGTAAAGCAACATTTAGTAATGCAACATTAAGGAATACTTATACAACATTTAGTAATACAACATTTAGTAATGCAACATTTAGTAATACTAATACAGCATTTAGTAATACTAATACAACATTTAGTAATGCAACATTTAGTAATACTAATACAGCATTTAGTAATACTAATACAACATTTAGTAATGCAACATTTAGTAATACTAATACAACATTTAGTAATATTAATGCAACAATTAGTAATGCAACATTCAGTAATACTAATACAACAATTAGTAATACTAATAGAACATTTAGTAATAATAATACAACATTTAGTAATGCAACATTTAGTAATATTAATACAACATTTAGCAATACTAATACAACATTTAGTAATAATAATACAACATTTAGTAATGCAACATTAAGCAATATTAATACAACATTTAGCAATACTAATACAACATTTAGCAATACTCATACAACATTTAACAATACTAATACAATATTTAGTAATACTTATACAACATTTAGTAATACTAATCAAACATTTAGGAATACAACATTTAGTAATGCAGCATTTAGTAATACTAATACAACAGTTAGTAATACTAATACAACAGTTAGTAATACTAATGCAACATTTAGTAATGCAACATTAAGCAATACTAATACAACATTTAGCAATACTTATACAACATTTAGTAATACTTATACAACATTAGTAATACTAATACAACATTTAGTAATGCAACATTTAATAAAACTAATACAACATTTAGTAATGCAACATTTAGTAATACTACTACAACATTTAGTAATACAACATTTAGTAATACTACTACAACATTTAGTAATACAACATTTAGTAATACTTAGACAGCATTTAGTAATACAGCATTAAGTAATACCAATACAACAGTTAGTAATACTAATACAACATTTAGTAATGCAACTTTTAGTAATACAACATTTAGTAATACTAAGACAGCATTTAGTAATACAGCATTTAGTAATACCAATACAACAGTTAGTAATATCAATACAACAGTTAGTAATACTAATACAACATTTAGTAATGCAACATTTAATAATACTAAGACAGCATTTAGTAATACAGCATTTAGTAATACCAATACAACAGTTAGTAATACCAATACAACAGTTAGTAATACTAATACAACATTTAGTAATGCTAATTGATCAAACATTTAATAATACAACATGTAGTAATATGTCAACATATTTTTTTTACCTGTTTGATAAATTATCAAATATGATTTGCAACATAAAACAAATAAATTGTATTACAAGTCCTACAATGTCACTCATACCTCATGCATGATAGTTTGGAAGTAGATATTCCCGTTATGTATTTGCTAGAAGTGATTTATTGTTGCCTGTCTGTCTATATATACATACCGAAATGATTTTTTTAATTTAATTTTAATTTTACTTTCTCATTCTAATTACTGGATTTAAGGTGATTCCAACTGAAAGAAGCTATGAAAGCCGTTAATATATGACTCTTTTTATTCCATTGAATATGTATGTCTTCAGGGATTGAATTCAAGTATCAGATCAGAAAACCTGAATATATTATAATTTTGGTATGTTTGATATGTAAATGATGTTTTGACTGATTTCTGGTGAAGTGAAGTGACGTAGACTGTGAACACTACCAACTGCTCACACCCACTGTGTATCTATACGCTGCTGACTTTTTAACAGCACTTCAGTTGGAATATTTGCATTCGGAATTAAAGACTTTATATGACCTAGTATAGGTACCAAACCAGTTCGACTTGCCCATGCCGTAAACCCCAACCCCCCATCTCACATCATGTATCCGTCGAGACTCCCTGCTCTGTCATCAAAGTAACTCGTTGTACTGTGTACTTACTATACACCTGAATATTTAGAAGTTTCACCCTGCTATACTACTCGTTCAAACGTTACGCTCCTTATCTCAGATTCAAAGTTTTGAATCCGCACCTGATAAATATAGTTGATATACGGTTTCCGATGTAGTGAGCACAACGGAAACCAAATACAGGTAGATTTCATGGAAAGAGAAAGTGAAAATTGGGGAAAACAGCTAAATAGTTTCATTTTTTAATTACACAAATGGAATGATCAGCTATCAACATGACATAATTCGCAACACAACTTTGTTTGTACGATGAAGTTTCAAAATTTGCAATTTCGTTATTATCAGGGTTATCACTCTGAATGACACATTTACGGGGAATACCAATCCAGGTCAAGGTCGTATAATCAGTTAAATATAATTAATATCGCGTGACTATTACATTGTAGAAGCAATGGCGGCAGAAAGGAGTGTTGAACGAACGATGGACGGTTCTGATGAAACGTTTGAGTTGACCTGTACATCGTGTGTCCGGAAAAACAGAAACAGAGAAGCCACTAAGTATTGTGTGGAGTGTCAGGACTATTACTGTTCCATGTGCGTCGAGGTGCACGGTGATATTTCGGCGTTATCCGACCACACGATACTTGGTCGGTCCGAGTTTCCGACGAATGGATCCCAGAACCCGATATCATTGCCGAAAGAGAGATGTGGTCAACACCGAACTCTGCTGGTGAATATGTATTGCAAGAACGATGATTAGATCGGGTGCACTGTTTGTATGGCAGTTAAACACAGGTAAATACTAATTTATTTACGTTTCATGAATAGCAAAAGATAACGCATGCAGTCATGATGACACAACAACAAACAAGTTAATCGATAAAACATGTACATGCTACGAAACTGTTACGCACCTATTTCAGGGGCGGATCCGTGGGAAGGGGGTGAAAATGGGAGTTGCATACTTCAAACCGATTTGGCGACCACGTAAAAAGGCATATAACATCATATATGTATTATATCGAGTTCGTATCATTCAGTGTAACTGCGTATTAAAATTATCAAATATCATAAGACTATATTTAAAGAAACTAACCCACCAAGTAAAGGAAAAATTATACTACAAATCTGTTTATCGAAACTCTATCCAGATGTTCAGGTCATATTAAAATGTGAATGTGCCGATTAAAGTATAGGTTTATTCACGGATTTTTAAAATACCTGTGAGTGAATATGCGTAAAATGAATTATGAGTTGGTAAATCTTAATTCGACTTTCCAGTTTTGGGGTTTGGCCTGGCTGGTTAAAGCCATTTATATTGTGTCTATATATAGAGTTTGGATGCTTAACATATGTAAGTTATATATATATAAACCTCGTCGTCAGTCGGTTTAGAAACGGTGTACACGTGTTTTAAATTTGCCTGTCGATGGCATAGACCTCCATTATGACAAGCGTGTTACCGAATCTCAATCATAGTTTGCACCGGACCTAATTTGTATACATGTATGCTACTCGTTGTGTTTACAATACAATACCACCTTTCTCATTATTAACGAGACCTTTCTCAATTATAATTATAGGCCTTGTGTGCATGTTGTCTACATTCCTGAAGAAATAGAGAGCATTATGAAAGACGAAGACCTTCAGAAGATGACGGAGGACATGACACAAGCCAAGACTCGCGTCGAGGACATGATTCAAGCTCGACATGATAACCTCGCAGAAGTGGAACAGGACAGGATCACTGCTTTGGGCAAAATCAAAGAATTAAGAGATACGATAAATAACACCTTAGATGAATTAGAGAAAACAACGATAAAGGAATTTGAAGCAAAGAGTAAGGACATTGACAACCAAATTAAGGCAGAACTGGAAGCAATGGGTGACATAGTAAAATACATGGACTCGATTCAACAACAACAGGAATCGGCAGAGAGAAATCGATCACAACAATTTGTATGCTTGAAGAATGGTCAGAAGAAAATTTCCGAGGCAGAGAAGCTAATCTCAGAGGCAGCACAATCAACAGGAAATACGAGGATCCAGTTTGAACCGGATCTCGCCATCGAACAGTTTTTAAATGGAATTTCGTCACTCGGTAAGGTACAGGAAAAGGCAGATGATGATCTAAAACAAGCCCAACAGCATGATCGTCTATACCAAGTTACAAGTAAACAAACCTATAATGTGAGAGTCAGCGATGACAGTACCAGTTGTAACATATATGATTCATGTATTCTGAAATCAGGTGCACTTTTACTTGCAGACTACGATTACAAGAAACGAAAGCAATTAGACAGTACCACATACAAAGTGATAGACCAGTGTGATCTGCCTAGCAGTCCTCGTGCAGTATGTGAAATAAGTCCACAAGAGGTCGCTGTTACCTTGAACACCAAAACCATACAGTTCGTCTCCTTGGGAACCAAGATGGCACCCACTCGGTCAATACAAATGAAGCATGATTGTTGGGGACTGTCTTTCAGTAACGATGAGATGTTCGTATCAGAAAGCGGCAAACAAGTCTATGTTTACCATACATCCAAAACACTTTTGAGAACGATATGTAAGGATCAATCAGGGAAAGATATATTTTCTAGGAACCGGCATGTTTCTGTGAGTGAAGATGGATGCAAAATTTATGTCGCCGATTTCATTACTGGTCTGGTCACCTTAGACAGACAAGGGAGGGTACTCGCACTTTTCAGTGACCAAAAGTTAACGGGAGCTTGGGGAGTCTGTGACGATGGTTGTGGGAATATATTTGTGTGTGGGAACACTTCACAAAATGTGGTGCAGATTGGACCGAGCGGAGATAAACTTGGTGTGGTAGTGAAACATTCAGATGGTATTTCCTCTCCTAGTTCAGTGTGCTATGATAGGTCAAAGTCTAGATTGATAGTTACCAGGAACAACGACAACATTACCGTATTTGATCTGATTTGAACGAACAACTGTAAAACCGATACTAGCCCTACAATACCAATGTGTTCATGTTGTTATGACAGGTCAAAGTCGTGATTTATAAAAACCAATTGGCGCGATAATATTACGGTATTTGCTTTGATATTCGATTTGATATGCAAGGCAAATTATAACTTGATTACTACTGAATTATCAAAGGTCTAATTAAAAATGATTCCAACAAACCAAAACAGCAACATTGCACTATCGGTTTGATTCAGACATAATGTGCCAAGTACATCAAATCGCCAAATATGTTTGATGTGAACAGCAAAAAAATAAACAAAATGCAAGATTGTTCTTGTTTTTCTCCTAATCTCCTATATGCACGTATTAAACATCCACATAATATCGAACACAAGCAACTTTAAATTGAATTGTGGTTTTACGGCGCACCAACACAAAAAGGTTTTATGGCACCAATAGGAATGGAAATGCCATGCTTACTCTCCATTTACATCTAGGTAAAAATATGCAGAATTGGCCTAGAAATAGAGTTGCTTCAAATTCACATGTAAACACTCCATTTTTCGCTGGAGCCACGATCATTGTTTTCTGCCACCAATCAAGTAGCTCCTAAAACAATACAGGGATGACGATGAAGACGTTTAATGAACATGACAAACATGACAAAATGATCATGAATTCGTGGGGATTTTACCCCTCTGTCGGGAAAAGCAGTGGTCATAGCCTTAACTTTAAGTTGAATGATATATATGTTACACCATTATAGATTACCTGCCTTCATTATATAGGGGATAGGATATATTCCATCGGTTATTTTAGCGACATATATTGCATATAGTTTACACCATATAGATAACATGTATTCATCATATTGGGGATAGGCTATATTCCATCGGTTATTTTAGCGACATATATTGTATATAGTTTACACCAACATTTTAAAAGAAATATTATATATTTTGAGAGTGTAAACAAGTTCGCCTTTTCACACAATATAATCTTCACCTATACTGTAAATCAGTCATAATTATTTAAAGGTAAATCAGCCTTTCATTAAAACATTTCAACAAGAATTCCGCGGATTAAAACGTCTCGCCTACTGTTACATTTTGAATAAAAAAAACAATTTATTTACATTTTGCTGATATACGACATTTAAGTAGTTTCGTTTAAAAACAAAAATGACATTGTATAAGGCAAGAATGTTTAATTAATTGTTTCGCCGATTTTTTCATCAATAATGTAGGATAGGAGGAGGGTAAAAAAATCAATATCACAAGGAAAATATTTTTCAAATTGCAAAAATCTATGATATTATCGTCGCGGTAATACAGAATCGGAAAATTTAGTACCTTTTGGTGGGTATACAATTCTAACGTTTTAGGTCGGAGCCCCCTATGACCAAGTTTGCCGATAGAGAGGCAGCTTTTTAAATGGAATTTGTCAAAATTAAAATCGTAGTTCCAGTTACAAGAAGTGGTAGGTTTATAGTAATCGTAGTGTCCGCCCGAGTACACGTTCACTACCTTAGGTGATTGAAGGTGTGGCTAAACACAAAGAAATTCGATACAATTTATTCCGTAACCGCTTGTAAAGCCTATTGTTCTGTTAGTGGTCATTCCTTTGATCTGAAGTGTAAGTGGCCATTCCTCTGATCGTAAACAAAGGAAAACCACTTAAGGTACCAACCGCGGGGATGTCCGTCCTTACGCCTGTCCCATATTTTGCGTGTGCAACCCCTACACAACCGTGGGGATGTCCGTCCTTACGTCCGTCCCATATATTGCGTGTGCAACTCCAGCACCACCGTGGGAATGTCCGTCCTTACGTGCGTCCCATATACCGCGTGTGCAACTCCTTCAAGACCTTTGTTAACTACGATTGAAGTTTACACATAACTGACGATCATCATACTATATTAAATTGGTCTGGGCCTACCAGAGTTGCGTCCCCTTGAACTTTGAAGTATATCCCCTAGCTGTCCGTACTTATGTTGCAAACAGCTCCGGTACATACGTACTTTGCATACACCGTGCGGGCGCAACTTCAGACTCTTACATAAAAAATGCAAACATGTTAATAGTTATTCCCCTTTGTATTTGTCTTGAATGATAAACTGTTCCTGGACTATTCTGCCGATTTCGAGGAAATGTCTCACATGCCATCACTACCAACTGCAAATGTGCACATATCTCTGTGAAGTTACACAAACACATTTATATTCATGGAAATTCACATTTTCAGAGATTATGATGGGGAAACTGTGCATATTGTAATGAATTGAATTGGGACTACTTTTTCTTCCCATTAGAGTTTAGTCCAGTTCATTACGTTTGAGTAGTACAGTCCTGTAGATGGGGAATTAATCACAATCCAGTTGCTGGGATATTAATCACGGTCCTGTAGCGGGAGTATTAATCACAGTTCTGTACTGGGAGTATTAATCAGTCCTGTAGCGGGGGTATTTATCACAATCATGTAGCGGGGGTATTACTCACAGTCCTGTAGCGGGGGTATTACTCACAGTCCTGTAGCGGGGGTATTACTCACGGTCCTGTAGCGGGGGTATTTATCACAATCCTGTAGCGGGGGTATTACTCACAGTCCTGTAGCGGGGGTATTACTCACAATCCTGTAGCGGGGGTATTACTCACAGTCCTGTAGCGGGGGTATTACTCACGGTCCTGTAGCGGGGATATTAATCAGAGTGCTGTAGCGGGGTATTAATCACAGTCGCATTAGAGTGAGTTGATGCCACATATGTTTACAGTACACTTAAACATAGAATACCCATTGCGCACATTAATATCTCCGACAAAATCTTAGTTGTATATACACATTTTAATACTTATTACCACTTGTTTTATCAGAATCGTTGGAAATTTTAGTTTTATCTATAGGCAGTCATTCGTTATTAGAGCAGGCTTCTGTTCCATTGTATCACATAATATCTATGTATATCTTTGATCATTGCCCTCCCCAGTGTGGCCTCCACGTGACTCTGTGTGGACAAACATCCTTCCTCAGACGAAGGTCTCTAGACGGTTTTAAGAGAATTCGGATGCTGAGGAAAAACCGAACTGAGTTTTTTTATCATTTTTTATAACCTTTCATATGCAATATATTTTTAAACATTTCAGGAAACTTAACAAGGGAGCAATGATCAGACAAAATATGGATAATGTACATATATACGTAAATAAATAGAATTTTTTTAACTTACTAGAGACTGTGTTGATAGTTCACATACCCCTGACCCATGCCCCCAGCTGGAACCCTTTTTCAATGGCCTGGCTATTTGATGTAAATTATTTAAAAAACACAAAAAAACTTTGGTGAACCCCATTATTTTCCATGGGCATATATTTCAAGTGTCTGCTTTGTTCTTGTCATTTCTTGAAAGATGATATCGATAAAATAATCTCCTTAGAATAAGTATAAGTAATGGATAAATAAAATAATCTACCTAGAAACGCTCGCCAAAAGGCCTTGTGCCATAGGGCGAGCAAAAATAAAAACTTATAGTAGTAGGGTATTAATCACGGTCGTGTAGCGGGATATTAATCAAAGTCCTGTTGCGGGATATTAATCACGGTCCGGTCCTGTAGTGGTTTATTAATCACAGTCCTGTAGCCGTGGTATTAATAACGGTCCCGTATCGGTGTATTAATCACAGTCTGTAGCGGGCTATTAATCACGGTCATGTAGCGGGAATATTAATCACCGTCCTATATCGGTGTATTAATCACAGCCCTGTAGTGGTGTATTAATCACATCACAGTAGCAGTGTATTAATCACAGTCATTTAGCAAGCGGTGTATTACTCACGGTTATGAAGGGTATTAATCACAGTCCTGTAGGTGTATTAATTATTGTCCTGTAGGTGTATTAATCACAGTCCCGTAGTGGGGTATTAATCACAGTCCTTTAGCGGTGTATTAATCACAGCCCTGTAGTGGAGTATTAATCACATCAAAGTAGCGGTGTATTAATCACAGTCATTTAGCAACGGGGTATTAATCACGGTTATGTAGGGTATTAATCACAGTCCTGTAGGTGTATTAATTACAGTCCTGTAGGTGTATTAATCAATGTCCCGTAGTGGGGTATTAATCACAGTTCTTTACCGGTGTATTAATCACATCAATGTAGCGGTGTATTAATCACAGGCATTTAGCAAGCGTGGCATTAATCACGGTTATGTAGGGTATTAATCACAGTCCTGTAGGTGTATTAATCACAGTCCTGTAGCGGTGTATTAATCACAGTCCCGTAATGGGGTATTAATCACAGTCCTTTAGCGGTGTATTATTCACAGTCATGTAGCAGGGGTATTAATCACAGTCATGTAGTGGTGTTTTAATCACAGTCATGTAGCGAGGTATTAATCACGGTCCTGTAGCGGGGTATTAATCTTTCATGTAGGGGGTATTAATCACAGTTCTGTAGCAGTGTATTAATCACAGTCCTGTAGCGGGGTATTAATCACAGCCCTGTAGTGATGTATTAATCACATCAAAGTAGCGGTGTATTAATCACAGTCATGTAGCAAACGGGGTATTAATCAGAGTCCTGAAGTAGAGTTATTAATCAAAGCCCTGTAGCAGTGTATTAATCACAGTCCTGTAGCGGTGTATTAATCATAGTCCTGTAGCGGGGTTATTAATCACAGTCCTGTAAAATTCATCACAGACTTATAGATATAACATTAATGTAATTGAATCAATTTGAAATACCCTCTTCTTCGAGGAATATATAGTGTGTGTCTTCTAAAATTAATTCTGCCGTGTTGTGTTTATGTTTTTTGTTTACGGATTTGTTGAAAGTCTGTTTCACTGGATATTTAATTAGCTCTTAGTTTGTGATACAGCTTAGACCTACGGTACCATTGTGTTCCATTGCGTTTGAATGCTGTGGTTTCTATACGACCATTTCCCTCATGCTTGCGTGTTTACATCGCTTTTAAGAATAGTTTTGTCATAACGACTGTTTACTCAATACTCAACTTTATAGAGCTGCCACACAAGACCGCCGTAGACACGTGCCATGTTACCCGTGCCGTACACACGTGTCCTGATACCCCACCGAGTCACATTATACTGACGCCGGGCCGACTACCGTATATACGCTGAATGTCAAGCAAGGGAGCTGCTATGACTGTTTTTATGAAGTCTTTGGTATGACCCGGCAGGGGATTGAAACCACGAACATGCGTCGGACGATCTATCGCCATGCCACGCCGCAATAATGTCATTTGTTTAACCCGTGAGCCAATTTGCGGCAGAAACATTCAACTCTAATTTGCAGATAATCTGGTACGTTCTCGTGTTAACTGTTTAGGTTTTGATATTATTTAGGGAAATAATAGAGAGAAATGCCTCGTAATTGCTCATTGTTTTTGACTGAATGAAAAAGCATATAAAAACAAATTCTTTCTGGTTAAATCTCGTTTGTTGTAACTCAAAACTCGCCACAGTTCTAGAAAAATTTGTCCGTTTAATATGAATGGCTTTTCTGGGCATGTCCTTTATTTTGAGGCAGAACATTTATTTAAATAATAGTCGTCAATCCAAATACAAATGAACTATCAAACTGTGCTTCAGTTTTTGTATCGCCTGCATAGCATGGCAAACACTTTGGATCACTTTGCCCGTCGTCCGTCGTCTGTCGTCCGTCCGTCCGTCCGTCACACTTTAACCTGTAACCTAACCTTGTCCATAACATGAAAAGCATGTGACCTATGTTCATGAAACTTCACACATTCATCTTTATCTAAGAATGACCAATAACGCTGACTTTCATTTCAGCAGAGTTATGCCCTATTTCATAAAACTTTAACCTGCAACCTAACCAAGCTTATAACTGGCCAAAACTTGAAAATGATTTCACCTATGTCCATTAAAACTTCACACCACTTGGCAATAACTTGAAAAGTATGAGACCTATGTTCATGAAACAAACTTCACACACATCTTCATCTTAACCTAAGGAATGTTATTACACATATCCAAAAACTCTCACTTTCATTTTGGCAGAGGTTTGCCCTTTTTTATGGAACTTTAACCTGCAACCTAACCTAGCTCATTACTTGGCAAAATATTGACCTATGGTTATCTTAAGCGACTATTGACGCATTTGAACGGTGAAGACTTTTACAAAATGATTTTTTATGAAGTGAGAGAGTATCAGCCTTTTAAATGGAATTATGACGAGGAATTTGTCTGAATTAAAATCAGTTCAAGGGTAATAATCACGGTCCTGTAGCGGGGTATCAATCACAGTCCTGTAGCGGGAGTATTAATTACAGTCATGTAGCGGGGCATTAGTCACATTCCTCTAGCGGGGGTATTAATTACAGTCATGTATTGGGGTATCAATCACAGTCCTGTAGCGGGAGTATTAATTACACTCATGTAGGGGGTATTAGTCGCAGTCCTGTAGAGGGGTATTAATCACGGTCCTGTAGCGGGGGAATTAATCACGGTCCTGTAGCGGGGGTATTAATCACGATCCTGTAGGCTGCGTACAGCTAAATATAGCCTGGCTAAGCCCCGCCTTTTGTTGTGTACGATTCAGTACAGAAGTGAAAGTTCACAGAGGTCAGCAGATATAACTTTGAAATATTCAATATGCATTTTCAGGAGGGATTCACTATAGGTAAAATAATCCCCATCAGCTAGGATCATTAAATTAAATAAAACAATATTTGTTCATGTTTTGAAAATTTAACATCCATTGAAATTGCATGTCAATATTCAGTGCGGATTCAATACTGCTTGTAAACACAGACATGTGCAGAGAGGTTGAGGTGGGAAAGTTGTCTTTTTCACACTTTCAAAGTCTTTGTGATGGAAATAGCTATGAAATAAGGTAATTTAAAGAAAATCTGGTGTATAATTCTTGAGATATTCGCTGACAGGTGCCACAGGAGGTCTATGGGAAAGTATTTAGTTTTCTGCAACCTATAGCGGGGTATTAATCACGGTCCTGTAGCGGGATATTAATCACAGTCCTGTAGCGGTGTATTTGTTCAGGTTACGAGCAAAACCAACTGACGGACAGGCGGTTGACGTCGCTTTTTCTTCGACTTTCTTTTGAAAGTTTCGAATATAAACACATATTTAACACATTACTAAAAAGGTTACAAACACTTCAACCATGACAAATATAAGGTAGACATGGGGAAGGTGTCCACATAATAGATATGTACATATAATTCAATAAAAATGTTCTTCAGTGTTCTTTAATCCCGCAAAGCACCTTGTCACTTAGCCTTAAATGCCTTTATATTAAAGAAACACGCGGCAGTCTTGATTTATTCAGCCTTTCTACATAATTGTCATATTTGCTAATAATTATTAATAGTTATTTGAATAGGTTAAAGCAAATTATATTGGCACATTAATCATTACAGAGCACATTAATCATTACAGAGAATATTAATCATTATAGAGCACCAATAATACATTGATTAAATATATGGTAAATCTAACAAAGCAAAAATCTTCAAACAAAAAACAAACAAACAAAAAACAAAAACGTTCTGATTAGATGCAAATAGTTCACAATCCAAAACGATACCTACTTAGTATTTCAAGGTACTAATTTTAATGCTTGACACATATTCCATGATTGCCGTGTGTCCCTTTAATGTGTCATACGAAAACACTGGCAGAGTCGTGGAGATAATAATCCGGAACTTGAGCGCAGTGCTTTTGCAGATTTAAATCATTATGATGTTTGTATTTGTATTTTGGTCATAATTCTTCCAGATCGTCTCCAATGTAATTACATAAATTTACGAATGCACAATTGAAATATTTCAATTCAAAATGGTGTAAGCAAAACAATAAATTATATAGATATATTGATGAGTTAATTTGGACGTTTATAAACAGTGCGCATTATACACCAATGTGCCTTAGCTTTATAAATAGTGCGCATTATACACCAATGTACCTTACGTTTATAAACAGTGCGTTATACACCAATGTACCTTACCTTTATAAACAGTGCGTTATACACCATTGTACCTTACGTTTATAAACAGTGATGTCATTTGTCGTCAAAGTAACGCTTTTAATCTCAGATCTTTTGTTTGTTTGTTTGTTTGTTTGTATGGTGTTTTATGTCATTTTCAAGACATGTAAGGTTATATATGACGGTCGATTTTTGTGGTGGAGGCAGACCACCCACTTTTCCTGGGTAGAATCAGTACTGTACACCTCCCGCCATCCGTAATAATCGACACTTCCTCACACGTCGAGCTCCCAATGGAATTCGAACCGGTAATCTCAGATCAGGAACCGCTCCTGATGGAGTTATTTCATTGATATACGGTTCCCGCATTTCACTTCAATACTAATGTGAGAAACGGAAACCAATTGCAGACCGTGTTTATTTCAAAGAAAGAGAAAGTGAAAGTAGGGAGTATAGTAAATAAATAGTTTATTAAAGTGACATGTGCATATACAACTCAAAAATAACATATATGAAATAATAGTAAATAAAGTACCCGGCCCAATGGGCCTATCTATAATTAAGGCCAAAAGAGTTGCACGGTTCATAAAATATACTTAAGGCCAAAAGATTTGCACGGTTCTTTACATTATCATATTTTTCAAAAGGTTTCAATTTTTACATTCATCATTAGCTGTCGTAATCCAAAGAAATCGTCTTAAACATTGTAACCCGGTTTTCAATACAATTGATCACTTCACAGTTCGATACGTACGATTGAAAATATTTAAATTTGGGTTCGTTTAGAAGAAACTTTGTTCTATTTTATGAACCGTGCAAATCTTTTGGAAGAAATATATATATACACGAGTATTACGATCACATGATATAAACAGAAATTATAGCTATGTGAAATATTTAAATAAACAGCGAGCTTCTTCTCTTTAGAAAAGCTTTTAATGAAATCTTTCCTTTGGTCATTGAGCATAATATATTTAAAGGAACACACGACAATCTTATTTTTGGAAAACTCGCGACGTCCCTTTAGTTTTTCTATATAAATTGCATATGTTCAATCATTAATACAGAGCTGTAGATAAGCTGATTTTTTTAGTAGTTTACTCATACTTTTTTTTCAAAACCCCTCAGTTTTTAAAAAGTGTGAGTATCTTTACTCATTAAATTACTACAAATACTCAAAACGTTTAAAAATCATGAGTATTATATATATATGAATTGTCCTGTGGAACAGTTTTTTTTCCATATTTACATGATGAAAATTGTTCTAAGCATTAGTCTTATATTAGGAACAAAGACCGCACAGTGTTGTACTTAACTTTCCTTTAATCAGAATGGTTGTTTTCTTAAAATGTATTCTATAGATTCACATCGATTTTGGAAGCATTAACTATTTAAAAATGTTTTTTACTCTGAACGTTTTCCTTGTAACTCATTCGTTTTTAATCTGATTGAGTAAATACTCATTTCAGTCAAACATTATCTACAGCTCTGTTAATATTAACTATAAGAATAGTACAAAGCAAATTGTGTTTGCATAAAAGACAAGCTAGAAACTCAAACTTGTTTTTAAAACTATGCAAACAGGTTTAAAGTCAAAATGATAATGGATTAATAAACCGAGACGCTAACTGTAATACTTGATAAAACTTACAGATTGTCGTGTGTCCCTTTAAATTTCTCAGTGTATATGTGATTTCATTTGTATATGAACAACTTCGGCATGAAGGTATTCAACACCTGTATCACAGCTTTTTTGATATACCGGAGTGTAAGTTATGTTAGTTATTAATCGGAGATAGATAGTATTAAATATCAACACAGACATAATTAATTGTTATTAGGTCTGTGATATCAATCACTGAAAATGTATAACTCACACTCCGATCTGAAATCTTGGATCCGGCCCAGGTATTTGCGGAGAATACTAATCCAGGTCAAGGTCGTGTAATCAGCCAAATATAATGAGATCACGCGACTTTTAAATTCTTAAAGCAATGGCGACAGAAGGAAGTGGTGTACGTTCGATGGACGGTTCTGACGAAACGTTTGAATTAACCTGCTCACCTTGTTCCCGGAAAAACAGGAACAGAGAAGCTACTAAGTATTGTGTGGAGTGTCAGGACTATTATTGTTCCACGTGCGTCGAGTTGCATGATGCTTTTTTATCCGACCACACGATACTTGGACGGTCCGAGTTTCCGACGAATGGATCCCAGAAACTGATGTCATTGCCGACGGAGAGATGTGGTCAACACCGGACTAAATTGATTGACATGTATTGCAAGAACGATGACCAGATCGGGTGTCATGTTTGTATGGCAGTTAAACACAGGTAAATACTATATTTATTTACGATTCATGAATATCAAAAGATAAAACACGCAATCGATCTATACAATATGTAAGGCATACGAAACAAACATATACATGCTGCGAAACGTTTAATTTAGGGGCGGATCCGGGGAAACGGGGTGGAAATGGGAGTTGCACCATTCAAACCAACTACGTTGGCGCCCACGTAAAAAGGCGTAGAATATCATGCATTATATCAAGTTCGTATCATTCTGTATAACCGCATATTATTAAACGAATCAAATATCATTATATTAAAATAGACCTCCATTATGACAAACGTGTTAACGAATCCCAATCAAAGTTTGTACGGACCTAATCAGTATATGGTACTCGTTGTTGTGTGTACAATACAGTACCACCTTTCCCATTATTAACGATACCTTTATTAATTATCCCTATAGGCCTTGTGTGGATGTTGTCTACATTCCTGAAGAAATCGAGAACATTATGACAGATGAAGATCTTCAGAAGATGAAGGACGACATGAGAAAAGCCAAGACTCGCGTTGAGGACCTAATTCAAGCTCGACATGATTACCTTGCAGAAGTGGAACAGGACAGGATCATTGCTTTGGGTAAAATTAAAGAATTAAGAGATACGATAAACAACATCTTAGATGAATTAGAGAAAACAACGATAAAGGAATTTGAAGCAAAGAGTAAGGCCATTGACAACCAAATCAATGCAGAGCTGGAAGCAATGGGTGACATAGTAAACTATATGGAAGACATGGACTCCATTCAACAACAACTGGAATCGGCAAAGAGAAATCGATCACAGCAATTTGTGTGCATGAAGAATGGCCAGAAGAAAATGTCCGAGGCAGACCAGCTGATCACAGAGGCAGTACAATCAACAGGAAATACGAGGGTCCAGTTTGAGCCGGATCCTGCCATCGAACAGTTCTTAAATGGACTTACATCATTGGGTAAGGTTCAGGAAAAGGCAGATGATGATCTAAAACGAGTCCAACAGCATGATCGTCTATACCAAGTTACAAGTAAACACAGGTACAATGTGAGAGTCAGTGGTGATGGTACCAATTGTTCCATAATTGGTTCATGTATTCTGAAATCAGGTGAAATTTTACTTGCAGACAGCAATAACAAGAAACTTAAGCAATTAGACAGTGCCATATACAAAGTGATAGGGCAGTGTGATTTGCCTGCCTTTCCTATTGCAGTATGTGAAATAAGTCCACAAGAGGTCGCTGTTACAATGAGCAACAAAACCATACAGTTCGTCTCCTTGGGAACCAAGATGGTGCCATCTCGGTCAATACAGATGAAGCATACTTGTTGGGGACTGGCTTTCAGTAATGGTGAGATGTTCGTATCGGACTATAGAAAACAAGTCTATGTGTACGATACATCCGGGACACTTTTGAGAACTATATGTAAGGATCAATTAGGGAAAGATTTATTTTCTAGTAATTGTCATGTTGCAGTGAGTGATGACGGAAATAAGATTTATGTCGCCGATTACACTACTGGTCTGGTCCTAGACAGACAAGGGAGTTTACTCTCACAGTTCAGTGACCAAGAGTTATCGGGACTTTACGGAGTGTGTGGCGATGATTGTGGGAATATATTTGTATGTGGGGGCACATCAAACAATGTGCTACAGATTCTACCTAGCGGAGATAAACTTGGTGTGGTAGCGAAACAAGCAGATGGTATTTCCAATCCTAGGTCAGTGTGTTACGATAGGTCAAAGTCTAGATTGATAGTTACCGCCTACAACAGCGACAACATTACGGTATTTGATTTGATATGAACGGCAAACGGTAACACCGATACTAGCCCTCTAATACAAATATGTTCAGGCCAAACTATAGGATGGCATAGTGGTAGTTATCTATCTTAATAACAACACAATTACAGTGTTCGATTTGATCATACATGTAACACCATTATAACGAGAACATAACTGATCTAGTGTTAGTGTGGCAAGCATCGCAAATCGGTAACACTCTACAGTGATATAGTTACTAAGTAAACCAAGAAATAACACTATAACAGTTTATTACTATCCCTTATTTGTAAATAGTTTTATCTTTATATATTTACATTATTTTTTAATTACTACTTCATTTCTTCATCTTTCATCAGTGTTTGCGCACAATATGACCTATTTATTTGTCGACGTGCCGTAAAATACCATCATTCATTTATTCTTGTGTTACTAAGACTGACAGTCACAGTATTCCAACAACCTTATTTTATGTAAACAGCAAACATAAAATAACAGATTCTTGAGTCTCCAATATTAACTTACGACATCGTACTTACATAAATGACATGGTTAATAATCACCATGTTCTGTTGTTTTGATATGGCAGTAATGGGTCAATACTGAATAATATAAAACTTTTTGTATAGTTGCCACGACAACCACCATATTATTACGGTATTTAATTTAATTCGAACATCAAAATAAAAATAAATGGTACTTTATGTTTCCTTTTCCCTCAATATCTTAGATAAACGGTTATAAAACGGTTTTAAATCTCAACACCGCTTCGATATGACAGTTATCATAAAATATAGGTCTATATTTTAAACGATAAGAGAGCTGTACACACAATATGACCAAGTTTTCCAATATCTTAAAGGGACTATTTACACTTTTGAACGGTGAAGGCCTTTATAAAATGATTTTTAAGAAGTGAGAGAGGCAGTTTTTTAAATGGAATTATGACGTGGAATTTGTCTGAATTAAAATCGTAGTTGCAGAAATGGCAGGTATATAGTAATCGTATTGTCCGCCCGAGCACACGTTCACTACCTTAAGTGATTGAAGGTGTGGCTTAACATGAAGAAATTCGATACAATTTATTCCGTAGCCGCTTTTAAAGTCTATTGTTCTGTAAGTGGCCATTCCTTTGATCTGAAACAAAGGAAAACCACTTAAGGTACCAACGTCTGTCCCATATACAGCGTGTGCAACTACTGCACAACCGTGGGGATGTCCGTCCTTACGTCCGTCCCATATTCTGCGTGTGCATCTCCTTGCAAGACCCTTGTGCTAATTACGATAGAACTTCAGACATAACTGGCGATCATTATACTGTATTCAATTTGGTCTGGGCCTACCCGAGTTGCGTCCCCTTGAACTTTGAAGTTTGATTTTTCATATGTGTATCCCGTAGCTGTCCGCACTTATGTTGCAAAATTATCCGGCACATACGTACTTTCCATAAACTTCAGACTATTATATAAAAAAGGCGAAAACATTCATAGTTATTCCCCTGCGAATTTGTCTTGAATGATAAACTCTTCCTAGACTATTCTGCCGATTTCGAAGAAATTTCTCACATGTCATCACTACTAACTGCAAATGTGCACATATCTCTGTGAAGTTGCACAAACACGTTTATATTCATGGAAATTCAAACTTTCAGAGATTATGATGGGGATACTGTGCATATTGTAATGAATTTAATTGTGACTACTATTCTTTCCATTAACGATTAGTCAAGTTCAAAGGGTTTGAGTATTTCACAGTCCTGTAGCGGGGATATTAATCAGTCCTTTAGCGGGTTATTAATCAAAGTCCCGTAGCGGGAATATTTCGGGGGTATTAATCACAGATCCTGTATTGGGTATTACTCTCAGTCATGTAGCGGGGGCATTAATCACAGTCCTGTAGCGGGGGTAATCATAACAGTCATATAGCGGGGTATTATACAGTCCTGTAGCGGGGCATTAATCACAGTCCTGTAGCGGGGCATTAATCACAGTCCTGTAGCGGGGTATTAATCACAGTCCTGTAGTGGGGCATTAATCACAGTTCTGTAGCGGGGCATTAATCACAGTCCTGTAGCGGGGTATTAATCACAGTCCTGTAGCGGGGCATTAATCACAGTCATGAAGCAAGGTAATAATCTCAGTCACGTAGCGGGGGTATAAATCAGAGTCCTGCAGCGGGAGGCATTAATCACAGTCCTGCAGCGGAAGTATTATCCACATTTCTTTAACAGTATTACTCATAGTCCTGCGACGGGGGTAATATTCACACTCCTGTAGCGGGGGAATTAAACAAGTATTGTAGCGGGCGTAATCATAACAGTCCTGTAGCGGGTATTCATCTATGTTCTGTAGCGGGGGTATTTATAACAGTCATGTAGCGGGGTAATAATCGCAGTCCTGTAGCGGGGTATTAATCACACTCCTGAAGCGGGGTATTAATTACAGTCCCGTATAGAGGGTATAAATCGCAGTCTTGTAGAAGGGTAAGAATCACAGACCTTTACCGTGGTTATAAAACAGAGCCCTGTATCGGGGGGTTATAATCACAGTCCTGTAGCGGGGTATTTTTCACAATCATATAGCGGGGGTATGCTTCACGGTCCTGTAGCGGAGCATTAATCACAGTTCTGTAACGGGGGTATTCATAAGTCATGTATCGGGGTCTTAATCACAGTTCTTTAGCGGGTATTTTTCACAGTCCTGTAGCTGGAACATTAATCAAGTCTTGTAGCGGGGATAATAATCACAGTCCTGTAGCGGGTATTCATCACAGTCCCGTAGTTGGGGCATTACTTATAGTCCTGATGCGGAGGTATTAATTAAAGTCCTATAGCAGGTATATAGATATTAGTCACAGTCCTGTAGCGGGGTATTAATCACGGTCCTGTAGCGAGGGTATTAATCACAGTCCTGCTGCGGGAGTATTAATCACTGTCATGTAGCGGGGTATTTATCACAGTCCTTTAGCGGGACTATTTAATCACAGTCCTGTACCGCGGGGTATTAATCACAGTCCTATAGTTCGGGCATTAGTCACGGTCCTGTAGTAAGGATATAAATCACGGTCCTATAACGGGTTTATTAATCACGGACCTTTAGCTGGGTATTAATCACAGTCATTTAGCGAGAATATTATTCACAGTCCTATAGCCATTAGTCACGGTCCTGTAGTAAGGATATTAATCAAGGTCCTGTAACGGGTTTATTAATCACGGACCTTTAGCGGGGTATTAATCACAGTCATCTAGCGAGAGTATTAATTGCGGTCCTGTAGCTGGTCTATTAATCACAGTCCTGTATGTGGCGGGGGCATTAATCGTGGTCCTTTAGTGGGGCTTTAATCACAGCCTTGTAGCGGGAGCATTAATCACGGTCCTTTAGCGGATGTATTAATCAGAGTCCTGTTTCGGCAGTATTAATCAGTCCTGTATCTGGGGTTTTAATCAAGGTCATGTAGTGGCAGTATTAATCACGGTTCTGTAGCTGGGATAGGACACATTACATCGGTTATTTTAGAGACATTCAAAAATGGCGGAAATATTATATATTTATTTTTGAAAGTGTTAACAGCCTTTTCACACAATAGAATCTTCAACTATACTGTAAATCAGTTATAATTATTTCAAGGTAAATCATCGTTCCATGAAAACATTTCAACAAGAAATCCGCATAGCAAAAATATGTTGATCAAAGCAGAATATTTTGGGTCAAAGGTCCGCCTAATTCATCTAGGGAAATATTTTGTATAAATAAATAATATTAAAAAACATTTTATATTAAAACCTTTGCATAATAATGTAAAAAAAAAATACATAGAGAGTTATAACACATGTCAGATCAGCATCTAATTAAGGAAATATAACGGTATATCAAATCTTAACGTAAATTTATCATTTAAAATACCATAATTATCTCCACTTAAGAACCTATTTCGAGCTAATTGTATTTAGGGAATTAGGGTGGTGGGAACGGGGGAAGGAGTTAGAGAATCTATATAGGTAACTATAAATCACTGTTAGCCATAAAACTGCATGCAATTCGTGTTATTCAGTTTAGTATGCAGATGATGCGGTCCGCACAATAAGCTTCTGTTTGAAATCAACATATTAAAACATGAAAGCATATTTTTCATTAGTTACCTTTGGTTTTATTTTTGTTTGTTCCAAAAGCAAAAAAACCCAGCTGAAGTGTTTTTGTTTTTTTCTTCATAAAAATTGAAGTTCAAAGTATTACGGTTGTACTGCTGTACACTAGATACTGTTCCATAGAAGAATGTTATTCAAAGAAAAATACTTTACTCGGGCCTCAATTTATATACCCGAGCTAATCGGTGCTGTAGCATGTTAGCAGTAAATAAGCAAGCTTTCAATGCAATTTTCGATGACCATTTAGCCCGGGAAATAGGTCCTTAATGCAAAGATAACTCTTATGGTTTTGAGAAGTAGTAACATTGTATTTTTAAAATATTTTTCATCTGTGGTGGACATTTTGAATTTTTGGTCAAAGTGATTTTTACTTAGTACCAACTAGACACCAAGAGTAACGTTCCCGTGTTATGCGCAACTAGGCTTGGTACCCATCATCCCAGACAAAATTCGTTGAAATTCGGCCAGGAGTTCAGAAGAGGGCTATAGCTCCGCAAAAAGTCATTCAACCGGAACACGGCGACACCATGCGCATCTAGGTATGGTACTCATCATCCCCGCCAAAATTCGTTGAAAGTCAGCCAGAAGTTCAGAAGAGACTAGTCTGGATAAAGTTTGTGTATCAAAATCTTTAAAGAGCTATAACCCCGCAAAAAATCATTCAACCGGAACACAGTATCTGGTATCAGTCTATAAATTAGACAATAAATAAAAAAATTAGACAAATTAAAAAATAATAATAATACTCTGCATAAAAATTGTTCATTTTATTTAAAGCTCAGTTTCTCTTCATGGCTGAATTAATGTTCAGATAAGACCATAAGTGATATAAGTGGCGATATTTGCCTCTTTCAGTGCTAAGGAAATTCTATAATAATAGTTAAAAGGTTATAGTATTAAGGACTGATGGCAGTCTAGGAACACGGCGATGATATGAACAACTAGGCCTGGTACTGGTCATCCTTGCAAAGTTTAACTGAAATCCTGCCTGAGCTTCAGGAGAACTACTCCGGGCAAAATGTGTGTTTTAAAACATTTAAAGAGCCATTACTCCGCCAAAAATCTTTCAACCAAAATACGGCGATGACATGCATAACTAGGCTTGGTACTGATCATCTGCAACGCTTTGTTGACATTCGGCTAGGGGTTCAGGAGAACTAGTCCAGACAACATTTGCGTATTAAAACCTTTAAAGGGCCATAACTCCGCCAAAAGTAATTCAACACGATGACGATACGCATAACTAGATTTGGAACTGATCATCCCTGCAAAGTTTCATTAAAATCCGACCAAATAAAGGCCCTATCGTCTTAATGAGGCAACATACAGCATTTGTAACTAAATCAAGGGCCACAACTCCGCGGTTACTGGTCTGATTTGGCTGGATTTCAAACTTGTCTGAGCTTTCATTGATATTAACAGGCTGGTAAAGTTTGGTAAGATCGGATGATAAATGGAGGCCCTATCGTCTTAACAAGGCAAAAACAGCGTATTTAACTGAATCAAGTGCCATAACTCCGGTGTAAATGTCCAATCTGACTGTTTTTCAAACTTTACCGAGCTTTCATTGATATCAACGAGCTGGCAAAGTTTGGAAAAGATCCGATGAAAAATGAAGGCCCTATCGTGTTAACAATGCCAAATTACAGCATATTTTAGAAAATCAAGGGCCATAACTCCAGTGTAAATGGTCCGATATGGTTGGTTATCGAATTAGTTCAAGCTTGTATTGATATTAACAATCTGTGTAAGTTTGGAAAGATCAGATAATAAATGAAGGTGCTATCTAGAGTGTTCGCAAGGCAGAAAATGGCATTTTTAAAGCAAAAACAAGGGCCATAACTCCAGCGTAAATGATCCGATATAGCTTGTTTTAGAACTCGTCCAAGATTGCATTGCTGTTAACAATATGTGAAAGTTTGGTAAAGATCAAATAATAAATGAAGGTGCTAGAGTGTTCACAAGGCAGAATAAGTCGTTTTTCAGGATAACGAGGATCATAACTCCTGGTGTTCGAACTTTTCCGAGCTTTCATTGATATTACAATCTATATAAGTCTGGTAAAGATCAAATATTAAATGAAGGTGCTAGAGTGTTCTTAAGGCAGAAAATGGCATTTATTTAGCAAAAAATAAAACTTTAAGGCCATAACTCTGATGTTACTCATCCCATCTGGCTGGTTGTCAAACTGTCCGAGCAACTCGCCTTCGGCCAATATAGAGCTCAAAAAAGAGTTGAAATAAATGAGGTTACTTAACAGTGTTGAGTACAATACTGAATTATATTGGACGACTACCCAGCAGACAGAATATATATTGGACGTCTGCTGGGTACGAGCTGGGTATTGTACCCAACACTGTTAAATGACCTTTAGGCTCTGTAATTTCTTTATTGCACACCTCACTAATCTAATCAAACGATGCAAATTTGAATTCCAACTTGATATTTCTGTTATTAATTGAATAGCAAAAGAAATACATGTTTCCACATTTATTAACTGAATAAAATGTAATTGGAAAAACACACGTAAAGTATCAAAATGGTGCTGTTTCAATCCAATTTCAACTAAAATAAGTAAGATTTTACGCAAGCGTAAAATAGCTGCCGAGAGACAAAAAGTTAACAAAAAGTTAACATAATAATAGATCAAGTCGTGGGTGTTAAAACAATATTGAAAAAAAAAATCTTATCACGGAGACATAAACATTCTTCCCGAAATTTACCATAAGTTCTTCCTACCAAGCATTTTGAATCAATGTGGGCGACCTCGCTTCTTTCTATACATTGACATGCCTTACATATGGATTACAATTCACCCCTGAAACACTACGTGCTAGAAATACACATCAGCACAGTAATACAATTGTTCACATGTAAGGGATACGTGCGTTAGCGTGTGGATTACAACACATATAAACTGTTCACTGTTACCATGTGTAATTAAAAGATTGCATTATCAAAGTGAAAAATGTGAAGGAACTGTTACTGCCTTACCATTTGCAATTATAATGAAAACCATAATAATGAAAATTTAAATCAGCAGGCTTGAACCCTAACTTCCCCGGCACTAACACGACGCCTCAATCAATTGCGCTACAGAGGATTTTTTGGACTCGACATCTACTGAATATAGATTTATTGGACTCTTGATACTAGATGAAGTACAATATGAAAATAATATAGATGTTTTGTATTAAAACAACTGTTTTGAGTACAATAGTGGGAACATGGGCTTGTTACATGGGTAAAAAGACAGAAATAGATTGGTTAGATTTATACAGGTGTGAAATAAAATCGATTATTAGATAATTGGATCACGAGTCTTTGCCTCAACTCATGCATGGTAGCTCGGTAACAGATACCTAGTAATATTTCTAGAACGTGATTCATTGATGTCCTCTCTGCCCATACATACCGACATTCAATGTGGCAGTTTAATTGGTGTATTTAAGGTAATTCCAACTAAGAAAACCTGAAATAACGTTTTATTTGTATATGTAAATGTATGTGTTTTGGGAAGAATGTAAGTGTCAGATCAAAAACTCTTATTATGTTTTAAGTTTGGTATGTATTGATACGTCAATGCTGTTTTGATTTTAAATTCTGGTGAAAGAATGGTTTCAATAAATACAACGTTATCGATAAGTTAGTAGATATAATTGTAAGTCACAGAAAGTACATTGAATGGTTCCTGTCAAGTATTTGGTACCAGTATATTATATTATTCATGTCAAGTATTGTGGTACCAGTCTGTTATATTATTGTTGTCAAGTATTGTGGTACCAGTCTGTTATATTATTCATCTCAAGTATTGTGGTACCAGTCTGTTCTATTATTCATCTCAAGTATTGTGGTACCAGTCCGTATATTATTCATTAAATGTAGACTTTGGACACTAACAACTGCTCCCTCTTTCTGTGTATCCATACACTGCTGCCTTTTTAACATTGTTGGAATATTTGCATTCGGAATGTTACCCAGTATGGGTACCGAATCATTTGTACTTACGATTGATCTCTGAATATGTAGTAATGTTTCCTTTTGCTATTGCAGAGATAACCGGATGATACTTACTTCTCCCTTTCAATTGATCCTTCTGGAACAACATTAATACTTGAAGACAATGCCTGCTCCCCAGTATGTACCCTCTGCTCCAAAGGTAAGACTGGTGGTTGTCCATGAATGCGTTCTGGCCTTTAAAGCACATCCCTGTTGGCGTACCCAACCAGCAAATAGTTTGTATTACAAGCTTACCTACATGCTGTTTGTTTGTTTTTATGGTGTTTTAAGTCATTTTTAACACATGTAAGGTTATATATGACGGTCGACTTTTTTTGTGGTGGAGGCAGACCACCCACTTTTCCAGGGTAGAACCAGTACTATACTCCTCCCGCCATCCGTAAGAATCGACAATTCCTCACAAGTCGAGTTCCCAGTGGAATTCGAACCCGCAGCGGTGAGAGGCGAAGGTTTACAACGCAACGTCGTTAATCAATCAGCCATGGAGACTCTTCAGTTTTACAACAAACCCCTGTTGACATACACAACAAACAAATGTGTGTTGGTCTCACAAACTTACCTACATGTTGGCCTTTTGACATACACCACAAACAAATAGTTTGTTTTACAAATTTACCTGCATGTTGGCCTTTACAGCAAACCCCTTTTGGCATAAACCACAAACAAATTTGTTTGTCTTTCAAACTTACCCAAATTGCCTTTACACAAACCCATTTTGACACACACCACAAACAAATGGTTTGCCTTAGAAACTTACCTATATGTTTGCCTTTACAGCAAACCCCTGTTTGACATATCCCACAAACAAATGGTTTGCATTAGAAACTTACCTGCGTGTTGGTCTTTACAGCAAACCCCTTTCGACGTACACCACAAACAAATAGTTTGTCTTACAAACTTACCTACATGTTGGCCTTGACAGCAAACCCTGTTGACATACCCCACAAACAAATTGTTTGCCTTACAAACTTACCTGCGTGTTGGCCTTTACAGCAAACCCCTTTTGACATACACCACAAACCCCTTTTGATACAGCAAACCCCTTTTGACATACACTACAAACAAATGGTTTACACATGGGTATTAATCAGTCTTGAAGGGGATATTAATTTCGGTCCTGCAGCGGGATATTAATCACAGTCCTGTAGCGCGCATATTAATCGAAGTCCTGTAGCAGGGATATTAATCGCAGTCCTGTAGCGGCGATGTTCATCACAGGCTCATAGATGGATGATTATTACATTTCAGTCAATTTCGAAGTACCCTCTTCTTCCGGGAATAAATAATGCATGTCTTCTAAATTAATTCGTATCGAGTTGTGTTTTCTTTTTGCGGATTCGAAATTCGTTCTGTGTTGTTTCCATTTCATTGAATATTTAATTTGCTCTTAGTTTGTGATATAGTGCAGACCTACGGTGACAATGCGTTTGGATGCTATCGTTTATATAAGACCATTTTTCGCATGCTATAAATGTCCCATATTGTATGCCTAAATTACTTATATCATTTTAGACATTTCATTAAACAATATTGAATATCGCGGATGTAATGTTCATTATAATAATGAATTTGACCTTCTGACTTTGATCTCTGACCCCAGGGGCCAGACTCTGGATCCGAAACATTCGTTGTCATATAGACATCATGGACATGGTCTAATGAAGGCTATCATAACAAATAGCATGTAAGACGTGTTATTAAAACATATTGAAATCTGTGACGTCAATGTTCATTTTGATCAATTTGACATTGACCTGTGGTCGCAGGGATTAGACCATGTGTTCAAAACATTTGCTGTCATCTATTCATGCTCGAAATCACTTTTGCTTAACATAAACACTTCCCTTCAACTGATGTAGGACGAGTTTATGTGACGAGGAAACAATAAAAATGCATGCGGATCTCATATGACCACAAGTCACCTTCTCTGGGGAAGATGATCCATACATCAAGTCACAAAACACGTTCCATGTGTATGAGTATATCATTATTTATATAATGTGAGACATTTCATTAAACGCTATGTTGAATACCGCGTGTGTAATGTTCATTCTAGTGAATTTGACCTTTTGACTATTAATAGTTATTCGAATAGGTTAAAAAGCAAATTGTATTGGCACATTAATTATTACAGAGCACCGATAATACATTGTATTGGCACATTAATCATTACAGAGTACCGATAATACATTGTATTGGCACATTAATCATTACAGAGCACCGATAATACATTGTATCGGCACATGAATCATTACGGAGCACCAATTATACATTGTATTGGCACATTAATTATTACAGAGCACCAATACTACATTGTATTGGCACATTAATTATTACAGAGCACCGATAATACATTGTATTGGCACATTAATCATTACAGAGCACCAATAATACATTGTATTGGCACATTAATTATTACAGAGCACCAATACTACATTGTATTGGCACATTAATCATAACAGAGCACCGATAATACATTGTATTGACACATTAATCATTACAGAGCACCGATAATACATTGTATTGACACATTACTCATTACAGAGCACCGATACTACAGTGTATTGACACATTAATCATTACAGAGCACCGATAATACATTGTTTTGAAACATTAATCATTACAGAGCACCAGTAATACATTGTATTGGCACATTAATCATTACAGAGTACCGAAAATAGTTGTATTGTCACATAATAATCTTTACAGAGCACCGATAATACGTTGTACTGGCACATTAATCATTACAGAGCAGGGATACTACATTGTATTGGCACATTAATCTTTACAGAGCACCGATAACACATCGTATTGGCACATTAATCATTACAGAGTACCTGTAATACATTGTATTGGCACATTAATCACTACAGAGCACATAATCTATTACAGAGAACAGATTATACATTGTACTGGCACATTAATTATTACAGAGTACCGATAATACATTGTACTGACACATTAATTATTACAGAGTACCGACAATACATTCTAATGGCACATTAATTATTACAGAGTACCGATAAAACATTGTACTGGCACATTAATTATTACAGAGTACCGATAATACCTTTTATTGGCACGTTAATAATTACAGAGCACCGATAATACATTGTATTGGCACGTTAATATTTACAGAGCACCGATAATACATTGTATTGGCACATTAATCAATTAATCATTACAGAGCACCGATAAAACATTGTATTGGCACATTGATCATTACGGAGCACCGATAATACATTGTACTGACGTATTAATCATTACGGAGCACCGATAATACATTGTATTGGCACATTAATCATTACAGAGCACCGATAATACATTGTATTGGTACATTAATCATTACAGAGTACCGATAATACATTGTATTGGCACATTAATCATTACAGAGTACCGATAATACATTGTACTGGCAGATTAATTATTACACAGTACCGACATTACATTATAATGGCACTTTAATTATTACAGAGTACCGATAATACATTGTACTGGCACATTAATTATTACAGAGTACCGACAATACATTATAATGGCACATTAATTATTACAGAGTACCGATAATACATTGTACTGGCACATTAATTATTACAGAGTACCGATAATACATTGTACTGGCACATTAATTATTACAGAGTACCGATAATACATTGTAATGGCACATTAATTATTACATAGTACCGATAATATATTTTATTGGCACGATAATATATTTTATTGGCACGTTAATCATTACAGAGCACCGATAATACATTGTATTGGCACATTAATCATTACGAAGCAACGATAATACATTGTATTGACATATTAATCATTACAGAGCACCGATAATACATTCTTTTGGCACATTGATCATTACGGAGCACCGATAATACATTGTATTGGCACATTAATCATTACAGAGCACCGATAATACTTTATATTGGCACATTGATCATTACAGAGCACCGATAATACATTGTATTGGCACATTGATCATTACTGAGCACCGATAATACGTTGTATTGGCCCATTGATCATTACGGAGCACCGATTATACGTTGTATTGGCACATTGATCATTACAGAGCACCAATAATACATTATATTGGCACATTGATCATTACGGAGCACCGATAATACATTGTATTGGCACATTGATCATTACAGAGCACCAATAATACATTATATTGGCACATTGATCATTACAGAGCACCAATAATACATTGCATTGGCACATTGATCATTACGGAGCACCGATAATACATTGTATTGGCACATTGATCATTACGGAGCACCGATAATACATTGTATTGGCACATTAATCATTACAGAGCACTGATAATACGTTGTATTGGCACATTGTTCATTACGGAGCACCGATAATACACTATATTGGCACATTGATCATTACGGAGCACCGATAATACATTGTATTTGCACATTAATCATTACAGAGCACCAATAATAAATTATATTGGCACATTGATCATTACGGAGCACCGATAATACATTGTATTGGCACATTAATCATTACAGAGCACCGATAATACGTTGTATTGGCACATTAATTATTACAGAGCACCAATAATATATTATATTGGCACATTGATCATTACGGAGCACCGATAATACATTGTATTGGCACATTGATCATTACAGAGCACCAATAATACATTATATTGGCACATTGATCATTACAGAACACCAATAATACATTGCATTGGCACATTGCTCATTACGGAGCACCGATAATACATTGTATTGGCAAACTAATCATTACAGAGCACAAATAATACATTATATTGGCACATTGATCATTACGGAGCACCGATAATACATTGTTTTGGCACATTAATCATTTAAGAGCACCGATAATACATTGTATTGGCACATTGATCATTACGGACCACCAATAATACATTGTACTGACACACTATTCATCACGGAGGACAGATAACACATTGTATTGTCACATTAATCATTACGGAGCACCGATAATACATTGTATTGGCACATTAATCATTACTGAGCACCGATAATACATTGTATTGGCACATTAATCATTACAGAGCACCGATAATACATTGTATTGGCACATTGATCATTACGGAGCACCGATAATACATTGTACTGACACATTAATCGTTACGGAGCACCGATAACACATTGTATTGGCACATTAATCATTACAGAACACCAATACTACATTGTATTGGCACATAAATCATTACAGAGCACATTAATTATTACAGAGTACCGATAAAACATTGTATTGGCACATTAATTATTACAGAGTACCGATAATACATTGTATTGGTACATTAATCATTACAGAGCAACGATAATACAATGTATTGGCACGTTAATCTTTACAGAGCACCGATAATACATTGTATTGGCACTTTAATCATTACGGAGCACCGATAACACATTGTATTGGCACATTAATCATTACAGAACACCAATACTACATTGTATTGGCACATTAATCATTACAGAGCACATTAATTATTACACAGCACATTAATTATTACAGTGTACCGATAAAACATTGTATTGACACATTTATCATAACAGAGCACATTAATCATTACACAGCACATTAATTATTACAGTGTACCGATAATACATTGTAATACATTATATTGGCACATTAATCATTACGGAACACCGATAATACATTGCATTGGCACATTAATCTTTACTTAGCACCGATAATACATTGCAGTGGCACATTAATCTATACGGAACACCGATAATACATTGTATTGGCGCATTAATCATTACGGACAACCAATAATACATTGCATTGGCACATTAATCATTACAGAGCACCAATAATATATTGTATTGGCACATTAATCTTTACAGAGCACATTAATCATTACAGAGCACCAGTAATACAATGTATTGGCACGTTAATCATTACAGAGCACCAATAATACATAGCATTGGCACATTAATCTTTACAGATCACATTAATCAATACAGAGCACCAATAATACATTGTTTTGGCGCATTGATCTTTACAGAGCACATTAATCATTACAGAGTACCAATAATACATTGTATTGGCACATTAATCATTACATAGCAACAATAATACATTATATTGACACATTCATCATTACGGAGCACCGATAATACATTGTATTGGCACATTAATCATTACAGAGCTCCGATAATACATTGTATTGGCACATTAATCTTTAGAGCATCAATAATACATTGTATTGGCGCATTGATCTTTACAGAGCACATTTATCATTACAGAGCACCAATAATACATTGTATTGGCACATTAATCATTACATAGCACCAATAATACATAATATTGACACATTCATCATTACGGAGCACCGATAATACATTGTATTGGCACATTAATCATGACAGAGCACCGATAATACATTGTATTGGCATATTTATCATTACAGAGCACTAATAATACATTGTGTTCGCACATTAATCTTTACAGAGCACCGATAATACATTGTATTGGCACATTAATCATTACAGAGCACCGAAAATACAATGTATTGGCACATTAATCATTACAGTGCATCAATAATACATTGTATTGGCGCATTGATCTTAAAAGAGCACCAATAATACATTGTATTGGCACATTAATATTTACAGAGCATCAATAATACATTGTATTGGCGCACTGACCTTTACAGAGCACATTAATTATTGCAGAGCTCCAATAATACATCGTATTGGCACATTAATCATCACGGAGCACCACTAATACATTGTATTGGCACATTAATCATCACGAATTACCAATAATACATTGTATTGGCACATTAATCATTACAGAGCACCGATAATACGTTGTATTGGCACATTAATTATTACAGAGCACCAATAATATATTATATTGGCACATTGATCATTACGGAGCACCGATAATACATTGTATTGGCACATTGATCATTACAGAGCACCAATAATACATTATATTGGCACATTGATCATTACAGAACACCAATAATACATTGCATTGGCACATTGCTCATTACGGAGCACCGATAATACATTGTATTGGCAAACTAATCATTACAGAGCACAAATAATACATTATATTGGCACATTGATCATTACGGAGCACCGATAATACATTGTTTTGGCACATTAATCATTTAAGAGCACCGATAATACATTGTATTGGCACATTGATCATTACGGACCACCAATAATACATTGTACTGACACACTATTCATCACGGAGGACAGATAACACATTGTATTGGCACATTAATCATTACGGAGCACCGATAATACATTGTATTGGCACATTAATCATTACTGAGCACCGATAATACATTGTATTGGCACATTAATCATTACAGAGCACCGATAATACATTGTATTGGCACATTGATCATTACGGAGCACCGATAATACATTGTACTGACACATTAATCGTTACGGAGCACCGATAACACATTGTATTGGCACATTAATCATTACAGAACACCAATACTACATTGTATTGGCACATAAATCATTACAGAGCACATTAATTATTACAGAGTACCGATAAAACATTGTATTGGCACATTAATTATTACAGAGTACCGATAATACATTGTATTGGTACATTAATCATTACAGAGCAACGATAATACAATGTATTGGCACGTTAATCTTTACAGAGCACCGATAATACATTGTATTGGCACTTTAATCATTACGGAGCACCGATAACACATTGTATTGGCACATTAATCATTACAGAACACCAATACTACATTGTATTGGCACATTAATCATTACAGAGCACATTAATTATTACACAGCACATTAATTATTACAGTGTACCGATAAAACATTGTATTGACACATTTATCATAACAGAGCACATTAATCATTACACAGCACATTAATTATTACAGTGTACCGATAATACATTGTAATACATTATATTGGCACATTAATCATTACGGAACACCGATAATACATTGCATTGGCACATTAATCTTTACTTAGCACCGATAATACATTGCAGTGGCACATTAATCTATACGGAACACCGATAATACATTGTATTGGCGCATTAATCATTACGGACAACCAATAATACATTGCATTGGCACATTAATCATTACAGAGCACCAATAATATATTGTATTGGCACATTAATCTTTACAGAGCACATTAATCATTACAGAGCACCAGTAATACAATGTATTGGCACGTTAATCATTACAGAGCACCAATAATACATAGCATTGGCACATTAATCTTTACAGATCACATTAATCAATACAGAGCACCAATAATACATTGTTTTGGCGCATTGATCTTTACAGAGCACATTAATCATTACAGAGTACCAATAATACATTGTATTGGCACATTAATCATTACATAGCAACAATAATACATTATATTGACACATTCATCATTACGGAGCACCGATAATACATTGTATTGGCACATTAATCATTACAGAGCTCCGATAATACATTGTATTGGCACATTAATCTTTAGAGCATCAATAATACATTGTATTGGCGCATTGATCTTTACAGAGCACATTTATCATTACAGAGCACCAATAATACATTGTATTGGCACATTAATCATTACATAGCACCAATAATACATAATATTGACACATTCATCATTACGGAGCACCGATAATACATTGTATTGGCACATTAATCATGACAGAGCACCGATAATACATTGTATTGGCATATTTATCATTACAGAGCACTAATAATACATTGTGTTCGCACATTAATCTTTACAGAGCACCGATAATACATTGTATTGGCACATTAATCATTACAGAGCACCGAAAATACAATGTATTGGCACATTAATCATTACAGTGCATCAATAATACATTGTATTGGCGCATTGATCTTAAAAGAGCACCAATAATACATTGTATTGGCACATTAATATTTACAGAGCATCAATAATACATTGTATTGGCGCACTGACCTTTACAGAGCACATTAATTATTGCAGAGCTCCAATAATACATCGTATTGGCACATTAATCATCACGGAGCACCAATAATACATTGTATTGGCACATTAATCATCACGAATTACCAATAATACATTTTATTGGCACATTAATCATTACATAGCTCCAATAATACATTTTTTTGACACATTAATCATTACACAGCACCGATATTAATGGTATTGGCACATTAATAATTACAGAACACCGATAATACACTGTATTGGCACATTAGTCATGACAGAGCATCAATAATACATTGTATTGGCGCCTTAATCTTTACAGAGCACATTAATCATTACAGAGCGCCGATAATACACTGTATTGGCACATTAATCATTACAGATCATCAATAATATATTGTATTGGCGCATTGATCTTTACAGAGCACATTAATCGTTACAGAGCACCAGTAATACATTGTATTGGCACAATAATCATTACAGAGCATCAATAATACATTGTATTGACACATTAATCATTACAGAGCTCCGATAATACATTGTATTGGCACATTAATCATTAGAGCATCAATAATACATTGTATTGGCGCATTGATCTTTACAGAGCACATTAATCATTACAGAGCACCAATAATACATTGTATTGGCACATTAATCATTACATAGCACCAATAATACATAATATTGACACATTCATCATTACGGAGCACCGATAATACATTGTATTGGCACATTAATCATGACAGAGCACCGATAATACATTGTATTGGCGCATTGATCTTTACAGAGCACATTAACCATTACAGAGCACCAATAATACATCGTATTGGCACATTAATCATAACATAGAACCAATAATACATTGTATTGACACATTAATCATTACAGAGCTCCGATAATACATTGTATTGGCACTTTAATCTTTAGAGCATCAATAATACATTGTATTGGCGCATTGATCTTTACAGAGCACATTAATCATTACAGAACACCAATAATACATTGTATTGGCACATTAATCATTACATAGCACCAATATTACATAATATTGACACATTCATCCTTACGGAGCACCGATAATACATTGTATTGGCACATTAATCATGACAGAGCACCGATAATACATTGTATTGGCATATTAATCATTACAGAGCACCAATAATACATTGTGTTCGCACATTAATCTTTACAGAGCACCGATAATACATTGTATTGGCACATTAATCATTACAGAGCACCGAAAATACAATGTATTGGCACATTTATCATTACAGTGCATCAATAATACATTGTATTGGCGCAGTGATCTTAAAAGAGCACCAATAATACATTGTATTGGCACATTAATATTTACAGAGCGTCAATAATACATTGCATCGTATTGGCACATTAATCATCACGGAGCACCAATAATACATTGTATTGGCACATTAATCATTACGAATCACCAATAATACATTGTATTGGCACATTAATCATTACACAGCTCCAATAATACATTTTTTTGACACATTAATCATTACAGAGCACCGATAATACATGGTATTGGCACATTAATCATTACAGAGCACCGATAATACACTGTATTGGCACATTAGTCATGACAGAGCATCAATAATACATTGTATTGGCGCATTGATCTTTACAGAGCACATTAATTATTACAGAGCATCAATAATACATTGTATTCGCACATTATTCTTTACAGAGCACCAATAATACATTGTATTGGCGCATTGATCTTTAAACTGTACATTAATCCTTACGGAGCACCGATAATACATTGCATTGGCACGTTACTCTTTACAGAGCACATTAATCTTTTCAGAGCACCAATAATACATTGTATTGGCACATTAATCATTACATAGCACCAATAATACATTGTATTGGCACATTAATCATTACAGAGCACCAATAATACATTGTATTGGCACGTTAATCATTACAAAGCACCAATAATACATTGTATCGGCACGTTAATTATTACAGAGCACCGATAATACATTGTATTGGCACATCAATCTTTACAGAGCACATTAATCATTACAGAGCACCAATAATACATTGTACTGACACATTCATCTTTACAGAGCATATTAATCTTTACAGAGCACCAATCATACATTGTATTGGCACATTAATCATTACAGAGCACCAATAATACATTGTATTGGCACATCAATCATTACAGAGCACCAATAATACATTGTATTGGCACATTAATCATTACGGAGCACCGATAATACATTGTATTGACACATTAATCATTACAGAGCACCAATAATACATTGTATTGGCACATTAATCATTACAGAGCACCGATAATACATTGTATTGGCGCATTGACCTTTACAGAGCACATTAATCAGTACAGAGCACCAATAATACATTGTATTTGACACATTAATCATAACAAAGCATCAATAATACATTGTATTCGCACATTATTCTTTACAGAGCACCAATAATGCATTGTATTGGCGCATTGATCTTTACAGTGCACATTAATCTTCACGGAGCACCGATAATACATTGCATTGGCACGTTACTCTTTACAGAGCACATTAATCTTTTCAGAGCACCAATAATACATTGTATTGGCACATTAATCATTACATAGCACCAATAATACATTGTATTGGCACATTAATCATTACAGAGCACCAATAATACATTGTATTGGCACGTTAATCATTACAGAGCACCAATAATACATTGTATCGGCACATTAATTATTACAGAGCACCGATAATACATTGTATTGGCACATCAATCTTTACAGAGCACATTAATCATTACAGAGCACCAATAATACATTGTATTGGCACATTAATCTTTACAGAGCATAAATAATACATTGATTATCTAACAAAAAATTCTTCAAACAAGAAAAAAAAGAAAAATAAAAGAAAAAAGTTTTGATTATATGCAAATTGTTCACAATCCAAAACGATACCTAATTAGTAATTCAAGGTACTAATTTTAATGCTTGACAACTATTCCAAGATTGCCGTGTGTCCTTTTAATGTGTCATACGACAAACACTGGCAGAGTCGTCGAGACAATAATCCGGTAATTGAACGCAGTGCTTTTGCAGATTTAAATCATTATGATGTTTGTATTTGTATTTGGTTTGGCAGTCATAATTCTTCCAGATCGTCTCCAATGTAAATACATAAATTTAAAAATGCACAATTGAAACATTTCAATTAAAAATGGTGTAAAACAATTACTCAAATAGATATATTGACAGGTTAATTTGGACGTTTGGACGTAATAAACAGTGCCTTAGCTTTATAAACAGTGGGCATTATTATACACTAATGTACCTTATAAACAGTGCGCATTATACATCAATGTACCTTACGTTTATAAACAGTGCGTTATACACCAATGTACCTTACATTTTTAAACAGTGCGTATTATACATAAATGTACCTTACGTTTATAAACAGTGGGCATTATACACAAATGTACTTTACATTGTTTGTACCAAATCGGCTGTATTTTTGGCAATTGTATTCAAAAGTAACACCCTTAATTTCAGATTTTGCACCGCACCTGATTGCGCTATTTTATTGATATACGGTTCCCACTTTCAATGGTTATGTGAGAAACAGACCATGTATATTTCAAAGAAAGAGAAAGTGAAAGTTAGGAATATAGTAAATAAATAGTTTATTAAAGTGACATGTGCATATAGAATTAAAAAAATATATATATGCGAAATAATAGTAAATAAAGCACCCGGCCCAATGGGCCTATAAGCCACCATATATATATACGAGTATTACGATCACATGATGTAAACAGAAATTATAGCAATGTTTAATATTTAAATAAACAGTGAATTCGGTAGATGTCAAAGAATGTTAACACATTCAGTATAATTATAACAATACAATAACACATGTGACAACATAAGTTGAGACTCTTCTCTTTAGAAAAGCTTTTACTAGAAACTGTGCAACTTTCCTTTGATCAGTGAGCATAATACATGTAAAGGGACACACAGCAATCTTTACCTTTATTAAAACTCGCGGCGTCCCGTTAGTTTTTCTATATAAACTGCACATGTTCAATCATTAATATTAACTATAAGAATATTATAAAGCAAACTGTTTTTGCATATTACTAGTTGCTAATTACATTTCACCCATAATATATTCAAACCTAAGGTTGAATAACGAAGACAAGTTGAAAACTCAAAATTGTATTTAAATCTATGCAAACAGGTTTAACATGTGTTAATAGAAATGGGTTTATGTATAAATATTATTATGTTAACTTGTGTTGATTTAAACATATTTTATTGCCATATATGTACAAGTACAATGCAATCGGTTCGGGCCACAAGTGCTACCCACATTAGTTACGGCCCTTCCCTACAATGGAGTTTTAACAAATATAATGAATGGCAATTGCTATTAACCCGTATCAATAAACTGGATTAACTACAACATGATATGTAGTAGAACATGTTAAGATAATAAGAAAATGGAAATAAAAAAATGAAGAAAAAGTAGAAGTGGAAGAAAGAATAATGCAACACATGTGACATTGCTCGGGTTGATTAGACAGAAAAAAATGTAATGGCAAACCTAAGTAAATCGATGACTATCTCTAATAAAGTTTTGAACATAATTAAAAATCAAACCATTTTCTTGTGTTGTAAGATCTAACCTTCCAAACAATAATGTATTTGAGCTTAAAGGGTGAAACGAACGTGTTGACTGGAAGAGTTCGAGCCTCTCAACATTGAATTGCATACATTCAAAGAAGAAATGATTTGCATCTTCATTACCCTGACCGCAAATGCATTGAGGCGATTCGCGTAAATGATTTTGAAAAAGATCATTATTGAGATTACTACACGAATTTCTTATCCTAGCATGCATAACAGCAAAAAAACGTACACCAGAAAAGTAAAGACTAGGAACATTTGAATTAGTAAACATTATTCGCATAAGCTGACCTTTGAATATGTTTAATGAGCCTGAATTTCTAATATCTAAAGGTAAATCATTCCAGAGTTTCATAGCTGATGGAATAAATGAATTCATAAAAATAGAGGTTCTAACTGAAGTCTGCGAGCAATTTTCTGCGTTCCTGAGGGGATATAGTGTCTCTACCGCTACGATTCTTGGCAGTAGATTTGCCAGGTATTCAGGCACTGTTCCGTTTTCATTTTTATATACAACAGAACGTTTTTGGAACTTACGCCGTTCTGATAACGTTAGCCATCCTATTTCATTCATTAAATTAACATTAGATACCGAACGGGTAAGACCGGTCACAATACGCGCAGCTTCATATTGTATTTTTTCAAGTTTATTATTTTCATATTCGCTGCAGCCATCCCAAACAATAGCAGCATATTCTAAGATTGGACGGACATACGATAAATGAATTTGATTTAATGCCTTACGACTTAGTGTAAATTTCAAAAGCCTCATAGTTCCAATGATTTTGGAAGCCGAAAGAGAGATATTTTCGATATGCATATGCCATTTGCCATAATGGCTCAAAGTAAGGCCTAAATGTTTATGGTGCTCATCAAACGACAACCGGGTGTTGTCTAAAATAAGATTAGGCCGACGCTGTTCATTGTTTTTTGAAAAAAATAATGCTTCAGTTTTACTGGCGTTTAACTGAGCTAACTATGTTTTTGACCAATTTGAAACAATGTTTAAATCATGGTTTAGAATACCCTCCATATCATCAATTCTTGAAGTGGATACTGAAAAAGAACTATCATCGGCAAACAAACGAGCTATGCTTAACATATTTTCGGATATATCATTAACATATATTAAAAACAAAAAGGGTCGGAGCACAGAGCCTTGAGGAACGCCCGCGGTTATGTTTTTGATTTCAGAATACGCGTTTCCGACAAATACTTGTTGCCTTCTATTATTAAGATAACTTTCAATCCAAGGAATTAATTTACCATGAATGCCATTTTGCTTAAGTTTAATTAAAAGCGCTTTATGCCATACCCTATCAAAAGCTCTAGAGATATCTGCGAATACAATACACGTATATTGTTTGGCGTCAAAAACTTGACAAATATTATGATATATATCGATAAGTTGATGAACTGTCGAATGGCCTGTGAGAAAACCAGATTGATTTTTTAAAAATAAGTTATTAATATGTAAATGGTTATAAATAAACTTATAAACGACCCGTTCAAAAGCTTTCCCTGCACAACTTAGCAGCGAGATAGGTCTATAATTAGTCGAAATATATGTAAGAACTCTTTTGAAAAGTGGCATAACGTTTGCAAATTTCCAAATGTCCGGAAAATAAGATTCGTTCAACGATCTATTATATAAAAAACAAAGAGGTTTGCAAATCGTTACAGCTGTTTCTTTCAGTACTTCTTAACTAATTCCATCGTTTCCTGTTGCTTTGTTAACGTCTAATATTTTTAAAATATCCTTAATTTCTGATTCGGTAACAGAAATATTGTCTAAACAGGCATCTGTTTTTGTAACAAAATTTGGTAAAACTGCGTTCGTTTCATCGATTGATGCAATTGAAACAAACAAATCATTTAAACAGTTTGCTTTATCAACATCAGATACAGAATATATTATTTCTCCGTTCGATAATGTAGATTTTAATGGGGGTATAGTTTCAGAATGTTTATTTGACTTAATAAGTTGTTTTAAAATTTTCCAATATTGACGAGGACTGTTTGAGCTTGTTTCGATTAATGTACTTTCTGTATTATTGAAAAAACGTTCTTTAGCATATTTTTCAAATTATTAACTTTATTTCTGAGACGTTTGTATGATATCCAATCCGAATTAGACCGAGATTTAATTGCGATACGTTTTTTTCGGTCACGTTGTCTTGAAGTTCGACGAATCTCAGAATCATACGAAGGTTTATCATTCGGTCGTATAGTTACTTGTTTAGATGGTATGCATATTTGAATTAATTCCATAAACATACTCGTAAAATCATTGAACGCAACTTCTAAATTATTATTATGAAGAAAGTACCAATCAGTATCTTCTATGAGTCTGTTTAATTTAATAAAATCACCATTTTTATAATTCCAAACTTGTCTTGTGAATGATGATGTAATAACTTGATTAAAATTAAAACAAATGTATGTACCGAAATGGTCAGTAACGTCACGTGGTGTTATAATAATATCAAAGCCGTGTGCTTTAATAGAATCTGCCATAACTACTGGATCAATTAAAGTTGAAGAATTGTCAGTGACGCGGGTTGGTTCTGTAATAACGTTGGTGAGATTATTATTCAACATTATATCTCTCAGTTGGTGATTATTCAAGTTTAACTGGTCCTCATTTACATCTCCAACTATAATTATACTCTTTGCTCTTTCTAACGATTGCTCAATACTTAAATTAAATCTGTTCCAGAAGTCTACATTACTATTTGGTTTGCGATACACGGTGCATATAAGTATGGTTTCGTTACGATCTTTAATTTCAATCCATATAGATTCTGGTAAAATATGTTCGAGTTCATGTACTCTGTTGGATATTATATTTGACGAAACATACAATAAAATGCCTCCATAATGAGCAGTGCTGTTTTTCCTATAAGTAGTAACAAAATGTTCAATAAGTAAGAAATCGTCAGTTATTTCATGTGTAAGATGTGTCTCGGTCAAACACAACATATCAAAGTCAGTATTATTATCCTTAATAAATTCAAGTTTATTTCGAATGCTTCTAATATTAAGATGAAATAAAGTTAAGCTAGTATCAGTTGACATTGATGAACCTGGATTTAGTTCTACATCTCCAGAAGTAATGATTCACGATAAAGCAACTAGTGCAAATTCTAAATTTAAAATACTTAATTTTAAATACTCCGTGACACTTTTTAACGTAATACGCAAACATTTAGCTAAACATGATAGTATATAAACAAAAAAGTTTAACGGTGTCGTTATAAATGTCATTTTCCTGGGAATGCCACTACAGATACAATGAAAGAGGCCAATAGCCACCCTCCAACACATTATATCGTTAACCATTGGGCAATAAAGACACTCTCAACATGTAACACATGTATATAGAGGGTGGCCAACCTAGTACAACCAAGACGCCTGAGTCAACAAACCGAGCAAGGAAATGTGCATCTACAAGTAAAGGGAATATATAATATAAATGTGTATGTATAAATATTCTTATGTTAACTTGTGTTAATATAAATATGTATATGTATAAATATTCTTATGTTAACTTGTGTTAATATAAATGTGTATGTATAAATAGTCTTATGTTAACTTGTGTTAATATAAATGTGTATGTATAAATATTCTTATGTTAACTTGTGTTAATATAAATGTGTATGTATAAATATTCTTATTTTAACTTGTGTTAATATAAATATGTGTATGTATAAATATTACTATGTTATCTTGTGTTAATATAAATGTGTATGTATAAATATTATTATGTTAACTTGTAATATAAATGTGTATGTATAAATATTATGATGTTAACTTGTGTTAAAATAAATATGTGTATGTATAAATATTCTTATGTTAACTTGTGGTAATATAAATATGTGTATGTTTAAATATTCTTATGTTAACTTGTGTTAATATAAATATGTGTATGTATACATATTCTTATGTTAACTTGTGGTAATATACAAATATTCATGAACATTTATAAACACCTTCTCGTCAATTAAGTGTGTACTTGCATATGCTAAGTCTTTCATTGTGATTTCATACTTGTTTTCTTATATACTGAAAGAAATAAGTTAAGCAAGTAAATAACATGGTAAATCCCATTGCTCATGTTTTAGACTATGCGTGGCAGAGGTCCTAACAATATAGTTAGCATAGTTATGAATTATATACAGGGCATTATTTTCAAACGATATCTGCGAAAAAAATATAAAATGTTTAAATTTACCAGCTATGCAAAATTATAATTTCGTTCTTATTTCAATGTAAAGGGAGGTAATTTCACAAATGGTAAACTTTGGTTCACCATATCCTTATAATGGCAAGGTTGTTGTCAATTGGTTTTGCGGTTTTTATAACTTGAGACCCAGAACAGTTATTTAATAAAGTTTAATCAAGCTCTTTACAATATTTGTATTTTTTAAATGTGAAATATACTGTTTTAACTAAATGAGAAATAACTCTGATACTTACATTGGAACACAAATAACAGATGAAAAAGAATATCACCCTATGTCATTCCAATGAATGCTTCAAATTATAAAATATTGAAGCTAGATATCCATATTTACTTGCTAAATTTATTTATTATAAATTATCTTATCTTATCTTATCATGCTGCAATTATTTTATTTTATTGTTTTGCTCGTTTTGACTTTGAGGAACTCACACTCTTGTTAGTGAAGCAACGCTTATACAAGGTATCACTACTTTAAAATTGAGGAACAAACACCATTGTTAGTGCAGGAACGCTTCATACAGCGGTATCACTACTTTATAATTGAGGAACTCACACTCTTGTTAGTGAAGTCACGCTTCATACAGCGGTATCACTACTTTATAATTGAGGAGCTCACACTCTTATTAGTGAAGGAACGCTTCATACAAAGGTATCGCTACTTTATAATTGAGGAACTCACACACTTGTTAATGAAGGAACGCTTCATACGACGGTATCATTGCTTTATAATTGAGGAACTCACACTCTTGTTAGTGAAGGAACGCTTCATACAACGGTATCACTGCTTTACAATTGAGGAACTCACACTCTTGTTAGTGAAGGAACGCTTCATACAACGGTATCACTGCTTTACAATTGAGGAACTCACACTCTTGTTAGTGAAGGAACGCTTCATACAACGGTATCACTACTTTATAATTGAGGAACTCACACTCTTGTTAGTGAAGGAACGCTTCATACGACGGTATCACTGCTTTAAATTGAGGAACTCACACTCTTGTTAGTGAAGGAACGCTTCATACACAGGTATCACTACTTTATAATTGAGGAAGTCACACTCTTGTTAGTGAAGGCACGCTTCATGCAACGGTATCACTGCTTTATAATTGAGAAACAAACACTCTTGTTAGTGAAGGAACGCTTCATACAACGGTACCACTACTTTATAATTGAGGAACTCACACTCTTGTTAGTGAAGGAACGCTTCATACAACGGTTTCACTGCTTTATAATTGAGGAACTCACACTCTTGTTAGTGAAGGAACGCTTCATACAACAGTGTCACTACTTCATAATTGAGGAACTCACACTCTTGTTAGTGAAGGAACGCTTCATACAACGGTATCACTACTTTATAATTTAGGAACTCACACTCTTGTTAGTGAAGGAACGCTTTATACAAAGGTATCACTGATTTATAATTGAGGAACTACTCACACTATTGTTAGTGAAGGAACGCTACATACAACGGTATCACTGCTTTATAATTGAGGCACTCACACTCTTTTTAGTGAAGGAACGCTTCATACAGCGGTATCACTACATTATAATTGAGAAACCCACACTCTTGTTAGTGAAGAAACGCTTCATACAAAGGTATCACTGCTTTATAATTGAGGAACTCACACTCTTGTTAGTGAAGGAACGCTTCATACAAATGTATCACTGCTTTATAATTGAGGAACTCACACTCTTGTTAGTGAAGGAACGTTTCATACAACGGTATCACTGCTTTATAATTGAGGGATTCACACTCTTGTTAGTGAAGTAACGCTTCATACAGCGGTATCAATATTTTATAATTGAGGAACTCACACTCTTGTTAGTGAAGGAACGCTTCATACATAGGTATCACTACTTTATAATTGAGAAACTCACACTATTGTTAGTGAAGGAACGCTTCATACAACGGTATCACTGCTTTATAATTGAGGAACTCACACGCTTGTTAGTGAAGGAACGCTTCATACAACGGTATCACTGCTTTATAATTGAGGAACTCACACGCTTTTAGTGAAGGAATGCTTCATACAACGGTATCACTGCTTTATAATTGAGGAACTCACACGCTTTTTAGTGAAGGAACGCTTCATACAACGGTACCACTGCTTTATAATTGAGGAACTCACACGCTTGTTAGTGAAGGAACGCTTCATACAACGGTATCACTGCTTTATAATTGAGGAATTCACACCATTGTTAGTGAAGGAACGCTTCATACAACGGTATCACTGCTTTATAATTGAGGAACTCACACGCTTGTTAGTGAAGGAACGCTTCATACAACGGTATCACTGCTTTATAATTGAGGAACTCACACGCTTGTTAGTGAAGGAACGCTTCATACGACGGTATCACTGCTTTATAATTGAGGTACTCACACGCTTGTTAGTGAAGGAACGCTTCATACAACGGTATCACTACTTTATAATTGCATACATTTTGTATATTTTATATATCGATTATTTCCAAAAATAGATGCGCACTTTGTTTCTGACTCTTATATATATTGTTCCGAGTTAAATTTACCATAGGCTTTACAAAATTAAGGATGTATCTTATATGGCTTTAGAATATGTCCATGGTTAACAGACTGTGAATCATGTAGCCGACAATAAACATGCATTACAACTTCAATTCCTATGGAACCCGTCTAAAAAACTTGAATGGTATAAACAAATCAATATGTTTTTCAATGTTCAAAGCTTGCCGTTTTATTGCCTCAAATGACGTTTTCGTATAGCAGTCTATTAAAGTGTATGTAAAATGCGGCAATATTTCCGGGATCTTCACGTCCGGGATTGTTTACGGAGCATAATAAAACTAAAAGAAACGCAAGTATTGGAATGGAATAAATGCAAATCTGTATTTTAATGGAATAATACCTTTTTATGGAATAATACCCATTTATAATGCGGTATTCTCGGGTTTTCATAATTGCACATGTAATGGTAAGGTAGCAATGAACAGTTTCTTTGAGTTTTTCACTTTGATAACGCAATCTTATAATTACACATGGTAGCAGTGAGACGTCTGTTGTAATGCACACGCTAACGCACACGCATCCCTTACATGTGAACACCTGTATTTCTGTGATGATGTGCACTTCTAGCACGTCGTGCTTCTAGCACGTCGTGCTCCAAAGTTGAATTGTAATCAGCATGCAAGGCAAATCAAATTATTTGAACAGAGAGAGGCGAGGTCGCCCACCTTGATTCAAAATGTTTGGTAGGAACAACTGATGGTAAAACTCGGGAAGAATGTTTCTGGTAAGAAAAAAAACGGTCGTGGCGTGTTTACGTCAACATTATTTTTTTCAATATTGTTTTAAAACTTGTGACTTGCCATCTTCGGGATTGTTAAAATTTTGTACTATTGATTTTATGAATATTGAGTTCTGCTCAACCCGGGGCTAGAGGGCGTGAGCGGTAGCTAGCATATTTCACTACCGCTCATGAACAGTCGCAATCAAACCGAGACTGCAATATTTCGTATGTGTCGTGCTCGGCCGTTTCCAAAGGTCCATTATCATACTCTTTTTGATATATTATTATGTTAACCTTCGTTTCAAGTCCCTACCCAGATATATGCTATTTCCTCTCGGCAGCTATCTTACGCTTGCGTAAAAGTTTGCTTGTATATGTTATTATTTAGAATAAGTTTCTGTCAAGTATTGTGGTACCAGTCTGTTATATTCATTATATATATATATATATATATATATATATATGTTATTATTTAGAATAAGTCCCTGTCAAGTATTGTGGTACCAGTCTGTGATATTCATTATATATATATGTTATTATTTTCAATAAGTTCCTGTCAAGTATTGTGGTACCAGTCTGTGATATTCATTAACTGTTTATTTTGGACACTACCAACTGCTCCTTCTCTCTGTGTATCCATACACTGCTGACTTCAGTTGGCATATTTGCTTTCGGAATTAAAGACTTTATATTACCAACTATGGAAACTATATCATTTTGTCTTTGATATTGATCCCTAAATATTTAGTATGATTTCCCTTTGATACTCCAGAGATTGAACAGATGCTACTAACTTCTGCCTTTCAATTGATCCTTCTGAAACACCAATGTTACTTGCTCCCCAGTAGGTATCCGCTGCTTCCATGGCGCGTCTAATTGTTATCCATGTGTGAATAATTATTGATCCCTTGATATATGTCATTAAATCACAAATATCGCACCTGAATTAATATTTCACAATCCTAATCGTGTGACCTCATCTGACCTTGAAGTGTGTTGCTATTGGCAATGGTCACATAACAAAACATCGGTACCGTTTTCTCCTTGTCCTGATATGAACCTGAACATGACGTGATAATTAAAGGTATTAAGGTTCAGTTCTACTTTACATTCAGAGTTCTCCCTCTACAGTATGTCTATCACATATATTTACATGAACATGTATATCACGTACCAAAAACACACATCGTCTTTACTACTGATGTGTCACAATCTCTAACTGAGTGCACATGCAGATTAACATGTACAGAATTCGGTGTATTAACTGCATATTGGCATTACAAGAAACCCCTTTTGACATAAACCATAAACAAATGATGCGTCTTACAACTAATCTGCATATGTTGGCCTTTACAACAAAAGTAGATATAAAAGTCGAACAGGAAATGTTGCATTCAAGGACCAACATGACATACCCACAAACAAATGGTTTGTCTTACAAACGTACCTACACATTGATTTTTACAGCAACCCTTTTGACATACCCCATAAACAAATGATTTGTCTTACAAACTTACCTACACGTTGATCTTTACAGCAAACCCCTTTTGACATACACCACAAACAAATGGTTTGTCTTACAAACTTACCTACACATTGATCTTTACATCAACCCCTTTTGACATACACCACAAACAAATGGTTTGTCTTACAAACTTACCTACATATTGATCTTTACATCAACCCCTTTTGACATAACCACAAACAAATGGTTCGTCTTACAAACTTACCTACACATTGATCTTTACATCAACCCCTTTTGACATACACCACAAACAAATGGTTTGTCTTACAAACGTACCTACACGTTGATCTTTACAGCAAACCCCTTTTGACGTAAACCACAAACAAATGATGAGTCTTACAAACTAATCTACATATGTTGGCCTTTACAACAAAAGTAGATATAAAAGTCGAACAGGAAATGTTGCATTCAAGGACCAACATGACATACCCACAAACAAATGATGTGTCTTACAAACTAATTTACATATGTTGGCCTTTACAACAAAAATAGATATAAATGTCGAACAGGAAATGTTGCATTCAAGGACCACAGTCAACCAAAAGCACGCATAGAATGTTTTTTATACAAAGATGAATAACAGGCAAGATATGACATTACAAACACAAAAGTGTTGACAATAGGGCTACCGCCTTGGGAAGTTCTAGGGTGCATCAAGCCTCAAACAAATAGTTTGTCTTGCAAACTTACCTGAACGTTCGCCTTTTGAGATACCTCAAAAACAAATAGTGTGTCTTTCAAACTTTACAGCAAATCCCTTTTGAGATACCCCACAAACAAACCGGTTGTCTTACAAACTTATCTACAGGTTGGCCATTACAGCAAATACCTTTTGTCATACACCACAAACAAATGGTTTGTCTTACAACTTCCCTAAATGTTTTTTTTTTTTTACAGCAAAACCTTTTGTCATACACCACAAACAAACGGTTTGTCTTGCAACTTACCTGAATGTTGTTTTTTTACAGCAAACACCTTTTGTCATACACCACAAACAAATGGTTTGTCTTACAACTTACCTGAATGTTGGTTTTTACAGCAAATACCTTTTGTCATACACCACAAACAAATGGTTTGTCTTACAACTTACCTGAATGTTGTTGTTTTTACAGCAAACACCTTTTGTCATAAACCACAAACAAATGGTTTGTCTTACAGCTTACCTGAATGTTGGTTTTTACAGCAAACCCCTTTTGTCATACACCACAAAAAAATGGTTTGTCTTACAACTTACCTGAATGTTGGTTTTTACAGCAAATACCTTTTGTCATACACCACAAACAAATGGTTTGTCTTACAACTTACCTACATGTTGGTTTTTACAGCAAACACATTTTGTCATACACCACAAACAAATGGTTTGTCTTACAAATTACCTGAATGTTGGTTTTTACAGCAAACACCTTTTGTCATACACTACAAACAAATAGTTTGTCTTACAATTTACCTACATGTTTGCTTTTACAGCAAACCACCTTTGGCATACACCACAAACAAATGGTTTGTTTTACAAACTTACCTGCATGTTGGACTTAACAGCAAACCCCTTTTTGACATACACCACGAAAAGTGATTTGTCTTACAAATTTATCTGCATGTTGGCCTTTACAGCAACCCCCCTTTTGGTATACACTGCAAACAAATGGTTTGTCTTACAAACATACCTAAATGTTGGCCTTTACAGCAAACCCCTTTTTGACATACACTGCAAACAAATGGTTTGTCTTACAAACTTACCTGCATGTTGGCCTTTACAGCAACCCCCCTTTTGGTATACACTGCAAACAAATGGTTTGTCTTACAAACTTACCTAAATGTTGGCCTTTACAGCAAACCCCTTTTTGACATACACTGCAAATAAATGGTTTGTCTTACAAACACACCTAAATATGGACCTTTACAGCAAACCCTGTTTGACGTACACCGCAAACAAATGGTTTGTCTTACAAACTTACCTAAATGTTTACCTTTACAGCATACACCTTTTTTACGTACACCGCAAACAAATGGCTTGTCTTACAAACTTACCGAAGTGTTGGCCTTTACAGCAAACCCATTTTTGACATACACCACAAACAAATGATTTGTCTTACAAATTGACCTGCACGTGTTGGACGTTACAGCAAAACCCCTTTGGCAAACAACACAAACAAATGGTTTGTCTTACAAACTTACCTGCATGTTGGCCTTTACAGCAAACCCCTTTTGACATACCACACAAACAAATGTTTTGTCTTACCAACTTACCTGTATGTTGGCCTTTACATCAAACCCCTTTCAGAAAGAAACAGTTTTCAAAAAGAAACAGTGCCTAGTATAGACAAAATTAAAATACTTTACACGTATACCTGATTGAACGTATTTGTTTGACTTGTCAATACTTACTTTTTCACTAAATGTTACTCCCTGGATCCGCACCTGATGACATGTTTTAATTTGATGAATTGTTCCCGCTTTTCAATTTAATGGTAATTTGCGAGAGGGACACATAACGTGAAAGTTGGGAGAATCTTAATGTATGACGGTATTTTAAACCTATATCGCAACTGTGCTCGTCACATGCAAAGTAATAGAAGTTATAAGGCATGTGTCCAATATCGGAACTCTATAGTATATAAATTTAGACATAAATCAAACAGTTGTGCCCCCGTCCCCACCCCATAATCTGGACCTGGTTTTACGGAGAATACCAATCCAGACCAAGGTCGTGTAATCAGCTGAATACACCTAAATATAAAATGCATAAACATATCGCTGGTAGAAGGAGGTGTTGTAGGGAGAACGATTGACGGTTCAGATGACACGTTTGAGTTGACCTGTACATCTTGTATAAGGAAAAACAGAAACAGAGAAGCCACTAAGTATTGTGTGGAGTGTCAGGACTATTACTGTTCTACGTGCGTCGAGGTGCACGGTGATATTTCGGCGTTAACCGACCACACTTTACTTGGTCGGTCAGAGTTTCCGACGAATGGATCCCAGAACCTGATATCAATGCCGACGGAGAGATGTGGTCAACACCGAGCTAAGCTGATGGATATGTATTGCAAGAACGATGACCAGATCGGGTGTCCTGTCTGTATGGCGGTTAAACACAGGTAAACTAATCTGTTTATTTACTTTTTTTTTAAAAGAACAAAACAGTAAACGCATGCAATCACACGATGAACCAGCAACAAAAACACTGGTCTATAAGTTATAAGTTGAAACAAGATAGTGACAATTTCACCCTAAATATGCAATTTTCTTAAGTTCAACAAACATGATGATATGCAGATAGCAAGAATAATACTTAAAGAGGCTCTACTTATATCTTTTTGTCCACCAATTGATATAAACTTTACTTAATTATAAAGAGGACTATGAAAAAGGTAAATGGCAATAATTTCACCCAATGTAAATATGCGTTTTGCTGGGGAAAAACAGGATTGACAAGATCGGATTTTTGAAATTGTATTCGTAATTGTTTTAGACAAGCCGATTGCGGAGATTTTCCGATCTTATTCGTTTACACTCGGAACTACCTCGTCCGATTAGCGAAGAGTTCCGATCGATTCGTTTGCTATCGGAACTGCGCCGAATAGTTTGTAATCGCACTGTGCATGTCCGAGAAAATCGTAAAAACTCGTAGTTCTCCGGCAGGAATAAACGGCTGGGCAGCATTTTATTCAAGATATTGTTTTGATCATAATTAATAATTTACAGAACTGGAATACGAACCATGTTTCTTCTTAGAATACTCATAAAATAGCTTTGTATACATATAAATGCAGTAATATTGAGTATTTAATATTTTACATTAAAAATCGCGTATATATAGGTAGTGCCTCTTTAACACAGAGTCAAAACAAGAATGCGCAAATATATGTGCATTTATTTCTAAATGTTTATTAAAAAACACTAGTCTCTAGTCTCTAATTAATACATGGAAGAGCATTATAATGCTAGTTTGATAATTCATAGAGACAACTTATACTGCAATATATATTTATTTATAATCATTTATTGTTTATATCTATTCTTCTGTTCTAGGATCACTCTTATCATATGTAAACAGTTTTTCCTAATAAAGAATTGAATTGAAGTTACTCCATGTAAAACACATATATAATATACTGAATGTATAGCATGAAACTATTATAAGCATTATTCAGGAGCGTATCCAGGGGAACACAAACATGGAGAAAAAAGTAGGCGCCCCTTTAAAAAGATGTAACATACAATCATACGTGATATGTGATATGCTTTAAACTTTGTTAAAGTCGAACATTGATCATGCCCATATTGAAAAAGACCTCCATTACAATCACCGTGTCAAGATTTGTACATGGCATACTCATTCTATGCTACTCCACAATACAATGACATATAGCATTAGAAAGTTACAGATATTACGCGTTGGGGTTGGGGGCAGGGGCCAACTGTGTTCGAATGGCTAGTTGTATGCCTTGTGGCAGTAACATTTCAATACACAAGAAAGTTCTTTTGAGGGTCAACATACACTTTGAAAAATATTGCGGCTAGTATGTGGGTGGGGTGTGCAAAACATACTCTCGGTCAATTCTCATTATTTAGGGACATGCCTGCCATTCCTACGCCTGTGAATTATTAAAGATAACTTTCTTAATTATAATTATAGGCCGTGTGTGGATGTTATCTACATTCCTGACGAAATCGAGAGCATTATGACAGATGAAGATCTTCAGAAGATGAAGGAGGACATGAAAAAAGCCAAGACTCGCGTTGAGGACCTGATTCAAGCTCGTCAAAATAACCTAGCAGAAGTGGAACAGGACAGGATAACTGCTTTGGGGAAAATCAAAGAATTAAGGGATACGATAAACAATAGCTTAGATGAATTAGAGAAAACAACAATAAAGGAATTTGAAGCAAAGAGTAAGGGCACTGACAACCAAATCAAGGCAGACTTGGAAGTAATGAGTGACATAGTGAAAGACATCGACTCCATTCAACAACAATTGGAATCGGCAGTGAGAAATCGATCACAGCAATTTGTGTGCATGAAGAATGGTCAGAAGAAAATGTGCGAGGCAGAACAGCTGATCTCAGAGGTAGCACAATCATCAGGAAATATGAGGATCCAGTTTGAACCGGATCCTGACATCGAACAGTTCTTAAATGGACTTGCATCACTGGGTAAGGTTCAGGAAAAGGCAGACGATAATCTAAAACAAGTCCAACATCATGCTCGTCTATACCAAGTTAAACAAACTTATAATGTGAGAGTCAGCGATGATGGTAAAACATGTGACATTTTCGGATCATGTATTTTGAAATCAGGTACACTTTTACTTGCAGACAATGATAACAAGACACTTAAGCAATTAGACAGTTCCACATAAAAAGTGGTAGGCCAGTGTGATCTGTCTGCCGGTCCTATTGCTGTATGTGAAATAAATATACAAGAGGTCGCTGTTACCTTGAACAACAAAACCATACAGTTCGTCTCCTTGGGAAGCAAGATGGCGCCAACACGGTCAATACAGACGACGCATACTTGTTGGGGTCTGGCTTTCAGTAATGGCGAGATATTCATATCAGATTATGACAAACAAGTCTTTGTTTACGATACATCCGGGACACTGTTGAGAACAATATGTAAGGATCAATCAGGGAAAGATATATTTTCTAGCAACCGACGTGTTTCTGTGAGTGAGGATGGAAGCAAGATTTATGTCGCCGATTACAGAACTGGCCTGGTCACCCTAGACAGACAGGGGAGGGTATTGTCTCAGTTCAGTGATCAAGAGTTATCGGGAGCTTACGGAGTGTGTGACGATGGTTGTGGGACTATATTTGTATGTGGGACCACGTCACACAATGTGGTGCAGATTGGACCGAGCGGAGATAAACTTGGTGTGTTAGTGAAACTGTCAGATGGTATTTCCTCGCTTAGGTCAGTGTGTTATGATAGGTCAAATTCTAGATTGATAGTTACCAACTGCAGCGACAACATTACCGTATTTGATTTGATACGAACTGTAACACCGATACTAGCCCTATAATATCAGTTCATTGTGTTATGATAGGTCAACTTATAGGATGGCATAACGATCTCAATAACAACACGATTACAGCGTTCCTTTTAGTATAACACTATAACGTAAACAAAATTAACTGATCTAGTGTTAATGTGTCAAACATTGCAAATCTACAGTGATATACTTACCAAGACAATTACACTATAAAGTATCAATAGTCCTGTGCTACTAAGGATTGATAACAGCCACTTAGCATGACAACAACCTTGTTTGCTGGAAACAGCAAACATAAAATAAAATCCGAAACCAGATTTGTCTGTCTTCTTGCTTCTCCAATATCAACGTACTAAACATACGTATGACATCGTATAGACATAATTTTAAACAGCATGGTTTATATTTCGATATCGAAATTCGCTTGATTTCAAATTCAGCATGCATATCCTATTGTGGGCAAATATTGAATAATACTAAACACGCGTACTATGTATAGTCGCGTAACATAACAACAACCTTATTATACCAACGTTTTTGGAAAAAAACACAGGGTATATTAAAATCGCCTCCGTTTGTCCGTCCGTCTGTCCGGCTGTCCGTTACCGCATCTTCTCCTAAACCTCTGAACGGAATTTAACCAAACTTAGGGTATAACATCACCATATGATGACGGCGTGCAATAGCACTATTATTTTTGGCTCCGAGCCCAGGGGCACTCAGTGGGTGATGTGATCAATTATTATGTTTTTAATATGTCTCAAATGAAACATGATGATGGGATTACACTGTATACATTTGTTTCCTCCTAAGTTATAGTTGGGCCTGTAGGAAGGGGCATCAAATACACTAGTAATGCAATTACGGTGTCATTTTTTCATACTTTTGCACATTAATTAGTATAATAGTCTTCTAATAAAGAGATACACAGCATGTCAAATGATTTATTATTTAAAACTCGGACGTCTTCCCTGAGGTTCGGGTTGGAGGGGATGGGTGGAGAGTAACAGGGGGTCAATTTATTTAAAAATTATTTATCAAATGAACATTTTCACGAATGGATTACATTGTATATACTGTGGGGCTGCGTCTGGGGGCGATGGGGGTAGGGTGGGGGTGGGCTGGGGAAGTGACCTGTGTGAATAAAACGTGAATATTTTACGATGGCCGCGCCGTCGAATTCATTCTAGTTAGGGTATTTAAATTGGTGTGTACAGCAAACAAATATCAAATGGTATCGGTTGTTTCCTTTTCATAGATTTCGCATTATACATCTCAACCCTAAAATAAGCACTTCGATATGGTAGTGAAGTGCAATTATTGAATAAAACAAATACATGCTATGCACGCATTACGCCAAAGTTGCATTGGTCGGTAAGGGGCGGGACTATTGCCACTTTGAATGGTACTTTGAATGGTGAATGCATTCATAAAATGTAAGTCGATTAAGGCTGAACAGGGAGTAAGAGGGATACCACAAATATAACAGGCATATTTGAAATGTTTGTGAATTGAAATAGGAGCTACAATTTTACATAAAGTAAATATCAAATGATAAACTATTTTTATATAGTCCAGCTTCAAAAAGTGGGAGTCATTTAGGAATCACCTTTTCCGTCCGTCCATACGTACGTCCTTCAATGATTTAGTGCAGATTACATATCACCACCAACTGAAGATGAGCATAATGTAACGAATTAGGACTGCGACCTTTTTTCCTTGAAATTTGATACGTATGTCGTCAATCAGTATTTCCGTACATCCAATATCTAGTGCGCTCAACTTTTGGTGTATCATTGATACAATTTATAAAAAAACAGAGTTATGCCACTTTTAACTTTTAATGTCTATACAAATAAGCTTATATTATTAATTCTTTCTTGATTTTTCTGCCGATTTCGATGAAACTTCAAGAATATCACACACAAACACAAACACATGAACGCACACACGAAAGCACAGTGTGCATATTGTAATGCATTAGGACGACTATACTTTCCATCACTGGTCCTGTTCAATAGGTTCGCATAGTCCTGCAGCGGTGACATTAATCACAGTCCTGTAGTGGGGTATTAATCACAGTCCTATAGTGGGGTATTAATCACAGTCCTGTAGCGGAGGCATTAATCATACTCCTGTAGCGGGGTTATTAATCACAGTCATGTAGCGGGACATTAATCACAGTCATGTTGTGGGGGTATTAATCACAGTCCTGTAGCGGAGGCATTAATCACAGTCTTGTAGTGGGGTATTAATCACAGTCCTGTAGCGGAGGCATTAATCACATTCTTGTAGTAGGGTATTAATCACAGTCCTGTAGCGGAGGCATTAATCACAGTCCTGTAGTGGGGTATTAATCACAGTCCTGTAGAGGGGTATTAATTACTGTCCTGTAGCGGGTTATTAACAACAGTCTTGCTGTAGCGATATTACTCAGTCATATAACGTGGTATCAATCACAGTCCTGTAGCAGGGGCATTAATCACGTTCCTTTAGCGTGGGTATTAATCACAGTCCTATAGCGGGGCATTAATCACATTCCTGTAGCGTGGGTATTAATCCCAGTCCTATAGCGGGGTATTAATCACAGTCCTGTAGAAGGGGAATTAATCACATTCCTGTAGCGTGGGTATTAATCACAGTCCTGTAGAAGAGGCAGTAATCACATTCCTGTAGCGTGGGTATTAATCCCAGTCCTATAGCGGGGTATTAATCACAGTCCTGTAGCGGGGGTATTAATCACATTCCTGTAGAAGGGGCATTAATCACATTCCTGTAGCGTGGGTATTAATCCCAGTCCTATAGCGGGGTATTAATCACAGTCCTGTAGAAGGGGCATTAATACCAGTTCTGTAGTGGGGGCATTAATCACATTCCTGTAGCGTGGGTATTAATCACATTCCTGTAGCGTGGGTATTAATCCCAGACCTATAGCTGGGTATTAATCACAGTCCTGTAGAAGGGGCATTAATCACATTCCTGTAGCGTGGGTATTAATCACATTCCTGTAGCGGGGTATTAATCCCAGTTCTGTAGAAGGGGCATTAATCACATTCCTGTAGCGTGGGTATTAATCACATTCCTGTAGCGAGGGTATTAATACCAGTCCTATAGCGGGGTATTAATCACAGTCCTGTAGCGTGGGTATTAATCACATTCCTGTAGCGTGGGTATTAATCACATTCCTGTAGCGGGGTATTAATACCAGTCCTATAGCGGGGTATTTATCACAGTCCTGTAGCGTGGGTATTAATCACATTCCTGTAGCGGGGTATTAATACCAGTCCTATAGCGGGGTATTAATCACATTCCTGTAGCGTGGGTATTAATCACATTCCTGTAGCGTGGGTATTAATACCAGTCCTATAGCGGGGTATTAATCACATTCCTGTAGCGTGGGTATTAATCACATTCCTGTAGCGGGGGTATTAATACCAGTCCTATAGCGGGGTATTAATCACAGTCCTGTAGCGTGGGTATTAATCACATTCCTGTAGCGTGGGTATTAATACAAGTCCTATAGCGGGGAATTAATACCAGCCCTATAGCGGGGTATTAATCACATTCCTGTAGCGTGGGTATTAATCACATTCCTGTAGCGGGGGTATTAATCCCAGTCCTGTAGTGGGGGCATTATAATGTATGTCTTCTATAATGAATTCGTATCGTGCTATGTTTTCTTTTTGCGGATATGTTGAAATTCGTTTTGTTTAGTGTCCATTTCTGGAGCTCGACTTGTAAGTGAGGTAGTGTCGATTCTTACGGAGGTGTACAGTACTGGTTCTACCCAGGAAACGTGAGTGGTCTGCCTCCACCACAAAACAATCGACCGTCATATATAACCTTACATGTGTTGAAAATGACGTAAAACACCATTCGAACAAACAAAAACAAACAAATCATTGGATATTTAGTTTGCTCTTAGTTTGTGATATAGTGCAGTCCTAAGGTATGATTGCGTTCCATTGCCTTTGGATGCTATGGTTTCTATAGGATCAGTTTTCTCATGCATGCACATATGTATGTATGCGTGCGTGCGTGCGTGCGTGCAAGCAAAAATTGTTCAGTCACGACGGCGGGTACTTGTAGCAGTTAACTCAATACTCAAGATTATAGTGTTGCCACACAAGACCGTGCCGTAGACACGTGCCATGATACCCCACCGAGTCACATTATACTGATGCCGGCCCTAATAGTCCTAGAACTACCCTTTATACCGCATGCGAATTGGACGAACTATCGCAAGGCCACGCCGCAACATTTCATGTTTGTAACACATGAGCCAATTTGCCGCAAAATCATTCAAATTTAATTTGCAGATAATCTCGTGTTAATTGTTTAGGTTTAGATATTATTAAGGGAAATAAAAGAGAGGAATGCGTCGTATTTGCTCATTGTGTTTGACCGAATGAAAAAGCATATAAATACAAATTCTTTCTGGTTAAAACTCATTTTTCTTACCTCAAAACTCGTCACAGTTCTAGAAAAGAATTGTACGTTTAAAATAAACGATTTTCTGGGCATATCCTTTATTTTGAAGCAGAACATTTATTTAAATAATAGACGTCAATCCAAATACAAATAAACTATCATACTGTGTTTCAGTTTTTGTGTCGTCTGCATATTATGGCAAACACTTAGGAATCACTTTGTCCGTCGTCCGTACGTCCTTACGTCCGTCACACCTTAACCTGCAACCTAACCTTGACCATAACTTGAAAATTATGTGACCTAGGTTCATGAAACTTATTCATCTTACCACACTGAATATTGTTACCCATGACCAATAACTCTGTCTTTCATTTCAGCAGAGTTATTCCCCTTTTCATAAAACTTTAACCTGCATACTAACCAAGCTCATAACTGGCCATAACTTGAAAAGTATTTGACCTATGTTCATGAAACTTTTACCAGCAACCTAACCTAGCTAATAACTTGGCAAAATATTGACATATGGTCATGAGACTTTATACAGTTCTTACTTATCAATTATTCAATGCAAATGTACGCCTCCTTTCATGAACTTTAAATAAAAAGATTGTACTTGCTGAAAAAGGCATCCGGCAGGCGTGGAACACCCTTCTAGTTATATAACATGTACACATGCATTACATGGTCCACTTGTTACTTTCGGTTTAGTTATATAAAAAAAGGGCTGTGAAAGAAAACGCAATAATTAAAATAGTTTATATTTATTGGAATAAACTGGCCATGGATGGCTTCAACGTAATATAACTGTGCATATCAAACGTGCAGTCACGATACGTATAAACAATTTCGATAAATGGTCATAGCTCAGACCAAGTTTTGAAGTGAATGAAAACTGTACTCAGTGAACCCAGGGTTCAGATGATCACAAAGCCAGATATTTAAAATTTAGTTGCTTTCCTAGTAAAATAATTACTACACACTGCTGTGACCGCGACATACTTCCACATGCCACTAGTGAGGAAATGGGCACCGCTAGAGGCACCGCAATTTTATTATTGTTGATAAACACTTTTGGTCTATAAAACGCGACGACTTTGATAGTTTGTGTTTGTTAAATTATGAATATTAATAAATGGTATTGGTTTTACTATCAGAGGTGTGTGGTTTGTGTGTGTGTGTTTTTTTTTTTTTTGTTTTTTTGGGTGTTGGGGGTGGATGGGTGGGTGGGGGGGGGTCCCATATTGGGGGTGGGGGGTCCCATATTGCCGTAAGTCCCGTCTACTGTGGAGGACATAACATCGCAAAACACTTTCCTTATTGTTTGCCTAAATCATTACTTATATCATTTTAGACATTTTATTAAACAATTTTGAATATCGCGGATTTAATGTTCATTCTAGTGAATTTTACCTTCTGACCTAGACCTCTGACCACAGGGTTCATACTCTGGAACCGAAACATTTGTTGTCATCTAGGCATCCTACGCACGACCTAATGAATGATATAATTACACATAGCATACGTAAGACATCTTATTAAAACATATTGAAATCTGTGACTTCAATGTTCATTTTTGGTGAATTTGACACTGACCTGTGGCCGCAGGGGTCAGACCATGGATTCGAAACATTTGCTGTCATCTACTCATCTTAGACAACCACTGTTGCTTAATATGAACACTTTCCTTCAACGGATGTAGGACAAGTTTATGTGACGAGGAAACAATAAAAATGCATGCTGATCCCATTATGCTGATTCCACAAGTTACCTCCCCTGGGGAAGATGATCCGAAAATCAAATCGCAAAACCCGTTCCATGTTGTATACGTATATGATTACTTATAAAATGTTAGACATTTCATTAACGCTATTGAATATCGCGGGTTTAATGTTCATTTTAGTAAATTTGACCTTCTGACCTTGACCTCTGACCCCAGGGATCAGACTCTGGATCCGAAACATGTGTTGTCATCTAGGCATCCTAGGCATGCTCTATGCCAAATATGAACACACTCCTTCAACTAATGAAGGAGGAGTTGAGGTTACGAGCAAAAGAGACTAATGGACAGGCGGTTGGACGGACGGGATCGACGACATATCCGCTTTTTCTTCGACTCTCCTTCGAAAGACAAATTTAACACAAGATTAAAATGGTTACAAACACTACAACCATGACAACTATAAGGTAGACCTGCGGAAGGTGCCCACATAATATAATATATATGGACATATAATTCAATAAATATTCTTCACTCACACAAAGCAACTTTTCACATAGTCTTAAATGCATTTATATAATTCAAGCAAAATAAGTTTAATGCATATAATGCATGTCCTTTCCTTAGACGAGATACAAAGCCGTGTATGATAAAGTAACATAGATATGACCAACAATAATTCTGCAAAGTTAAACGAAATCGTGTGTCCCTTTAATGTATCATACAACAAATACTGGCAGAGTCGTCGAGACAATACTGGTTTGGCAGTCATAATTCTTCCAGATCGTCTCCAGTCCCCTGTAAATACATAAAATTACGAATGCACAATTAGAATATTTCAATTCAAAATGGCGTAAGCAAAACAATAACTCAAATAGATGTACTGACAGGATAATTTGGACGTTTTTAATCAGTGCGCATTATACATCAACGTACCTTACGTTATAAACAGTGCGCATTATTCACCAATGTACCTTACGTTTATAAACAGTGCGCATTATACACAAATGTACTTCACATTGTTTGTACCGGGTCGGCTGTATTTTTGGCCGTCAGGTGTCAGACCAGTCAGGAAGTACTTCCGGGTCGTAGGGTGCTGAAATAGTTCCTTGAAAGAATCCAAAGTTTCTAGTTTGCATGTGTTTTTCCCAAGATTAGTTTCTATTTCATTGTTAAATCTAACCTGAGGTTAAAGTAGTATGTCTGTTGTCATGAATAGCAAGTATTTTACTGTGTTTGTCAGGATTATTTCTTTGAAGAGAATTAGCACAGAGGTTAGGTAGAGATGTGGTTTTGACAGATGTTTATTTCGAAATATGCATAGTGTGAATGAATGACGTGAAATGTTGAACAACTGAATCGGTGATTTATTCCAGATATGGGACCGTTTGCTAGCCAAATGTGTTTCATACACAGAATAAAAGTGTATTAAAACTAACGAATGTTGCGGAATTTGTGACTTCTCCAAATATAGCCTATATTGCATTGTGTTCAATGGGCTGATTTTCACCGGTCTGACACCGTTAGTTGTGTTCAAAAGTAACGCTTTTAATCTCAGATCTGGAACCGCACATGATGACGTTATTTTACTGATATACGGTTCCCGCGTTTCACTTCAATGTTATGTGAGAAATGGAAACCAAATGCAGACCATGTTTATTTCAAAGAAAGAGAAAGTGAAAGTAGGGAGTATAGTAAATAAATAGTTTATTAAAGTGACATATGCATATACAATTCAGAAATAACATATATGAAATAATAGTAAATAAAGTATCTCATTGGGCCTATCTATACGAGTATTACGATCACATGATATACACCGAAATTATAGCAATGTGAAATATTTAAATCAACGGTAAAATCAATAGATATCAAAATATGTTAACAAATTCAGTATAATTATAATACTACAATAGCACATATGACTGCATACGTTGAGATTCTTCTCTTTAGAAAAGGTTTTAATAGAAACTTTGCCACTTTCCTTTGATCATTGAGCATAATATATTTAAAGGGATACACGGCAATCTTTATTTTTGGAAAACTCGCGGCGTCCCGTTAGTTTTTCTATATAAGCAGCATATGTTCAATCATTAATAATATAACGCCCTGTCTGCCTATATATACATATCGAAATGCATATTATAATGCCCTGTCTGCCTATAGATACGTACCGAAATGCATATTATAATGCCCTGTCTACCTATCGATACATACCGAAATGCATATTATAATGCCCTGTCTGCCTATAGATACATAGCGAAATGCATATTATAATGCCCTGTCTGCCTATAGATACATACCGAAATGCAATTTCGCATTTTAATTACTGTATTTAAGGTGATTCCAACTGAAAAAAGCTATGAAAACCTTTAATACATTACTGTTTTTATTCAATTTATATGTATGTCGTCTGGGAAGAATTCAAGTATCAGATAAAAAAAACTGAATATATTTTAATTTTGGTATGTGTTGATATGTAAATGATGTTTTGATTTTGATATATAAATGAAGTTTTGATTTTGTTATTTAAATGATGTTTTGATTGTGGTATATAAATGATGTTCTGATTTTGATATGTAAATGATGTTTTGAGAGTGGTATATAAATGATGTTTTGATTTTGATATATAAATGATGTTTTGATTTTGGTATTTAAATGATGCTTTGATTTTGGTATCTACATGATGTTTTGATTTTGATATGTAGATGATGTTTTGATTTAGATATGTAGATGATGTTTGATTTTGAAATGTAAATTATGTTTTGATTTTGATATGTAAATGATGTTTTGATTTTGATATGTAAATGATGTTTTGATTTTGGTATTTAAATGATGCTTTGATTTTGGTATCTACATGATGTTTTGATTTTGATATGTAGATGATGTTTTGATTTAGATATGTATATGATGTTTGATTTTGAAATGTAACTTATGTTTTGATTTTGATATGTAAATTATGTTTTGATTTTGATTTCTGGTGAAGTAACGTAGACTGTGAACACTACCATCTGCTCCCTCCCTGTATATCCATACTCTGCTGTCGGCAATAAAGACTGTATATGACCAGTATGACCCAGGACTGACTCATACCGTAAAACGCAGCCTAGTTGGTCGGGATAATCTCTGTTTAATGCTTAAACGTTCATACATTTATACACCCTGTATACTTTTATTTCGCTTCCGTCTTTACGAAAAAACACGTGTTTGTGTGCGTATTTTTTGGTTTAAAACTGTTTTTTAAAAGTTACGCTTCTCCTCCCCCACCACCCCCACCCCCATCCCAACCCCAACCCCACTCCTCCCCCCAGAGTCTTACATCATGTATCCGCCCCTGCTCTGTCATCAAAGTAACGCGTTACTGTGTATTTACTATGGACCTGACTATTGAGTCGTTTCGTCCTGCTATATAGGCCTTGAGCCAGAACCCACACTTTTCGATATTGCTACCAATTCACCATGGCAACTATTTGTTAGAATTGGTACAGTTGTTACAATAGCACCTTCGTGACATATTCTTTGCATTTTATTATAGTCATAACCTATTTTTTTGCATGCTGAAATAGTGAAACTGAATGACAATTACCTAAAAAAAGATCGAAAGTTTATTGCCAATGACGGGGGTAGTTGCGACAATGACACAGATTATTATACAGGGGTCTATGTGCTGCCTTAAACTGTTCCTCATTGATCTCAATATTAGTATTTACTTGTTGTTGACAACACGTATAATTTTACCTTTAATTTTGTGTGAGAAGTTATTGAAGATGCACTTTAAAAAAAACAGTATTAATGAATTGAATGATGTTAAACGGCTTATCAAAACATTATATGTTATTAGGAACCATCACAGAGAGAGAGGGGAGCTATACCTTGAAATCCGGGAACCTGCCATAATCTTAATAACAAATCTATTACTATAGTTCTTCAACTTAAAGGATAGACTCCGATACACAGGACCGCCCAATTTACGTCCCGATCAGTCAAACGAGGCTACCTTTGTCTTCACGTGGAAAGATTTTTTGCCAAATAACACACCGACGAAACTCAGTGGCGTCGGCGAGGCTTAAACCCGGGTTCTCCGGATTTCAAATCCACAGTGCTATCCACTGAACCACAGGCTGTATGCGCTTAAGGAGGGTGACTGTGTTGAAATACATACATATAAAATGTTAAAACGTTATTATTTCAATGATACGGTTACATCCAAATGACTTGGGTTCACAATAGTTATTCTTTTCTAGCAAATTGGTTTATGTGTGTGTTGTTTTAAGGAGTATACTCCCTCCGCCAATGTTTCAAGAGAAGAATCTCTCCATGGCACGGTAGTATGTCTGGACTGTCACGAGTTGCAACATGTCTGTAAGCCTTATATATACCCATCCCATTGCTACGTTTTGATTGGTAATATCAATTAATGGCAAAGTCTTTGGAATAATAAAAGACAATTAATAGTACTCATATCTCCACTGCGTATCAACGTACACCGGATATTACGAGTACCTAATCGATAGAAAATGTCAAATTGGACTCACCGAGAGTAAGAAACTTTTTTTTTCATGAATAAGTGTTTATTTTTCATAATTGTTCGACGACTTATAAGAACCCAACACTATCATATATTGTTACTGATACACCGAATAAGTTTAATGTTATAAACGTGTAAAAAACGATACTATTAATGAATATATTGTGTAACCTGCGTTATGTTTTCTGATGACTTGTGCAAACATATCGTATTTTTTGTTATATCGATATAAATATGCCATCCTTGGGTGTACCTCAACTTGCAAGAGTTGTATTTAGGACTGGACTGCAACTTGTTTCGAACAGTACTGCGATTTGGGAATCATTTTCGTTCAATTTGTCATAAAACGGTTACTTTACTGAGACAGATGATGAAGGTCAATAACTTATTATAATTACAATCAAAGATTAATTAAATGGTTTAAATGTTGTCGACGTGTCCAAGTTATACCATCTTACTATATCAAGAAACAACAAAAACGCATTGTTATCTAGTGGAGATTCTTCTCACAAGTGTATTGAATGATATGAAATCATGTAATTTTCCACAGTCAGTTAAGGCTTGTATAACATCAGGTAAGAGAAAAACACGGTCTTTAAACACATTATCTTCATTGTTAAATCAACCCCAGTGACGCAAGGCTCCATCGTTTTTCCTGTCAAATACACTAAATACCTCAGTACATACTTGAGTTTGTTCTAATTCTGGGATGTTTCCCGAATACTGTTTTAATACTTTTTTTAACGGACTCTCTTTTGGAAACGTATTTATTTTTCCGTTAAAATATTCATCTATTGTGATAGATCTACCTTGCTCCTTCGCAAATCGGAGATTACCATAAAACTGATAGTTTTTAACTGTTTGCCTTCACCACGCCTCAATTTTAGTTCTTCATTTGTGTGATTCTCGATAAAGTGTAAGATCACGTCATTGAACCCATCGTGAGCTTGGGAACAGTAAAAGCATTTGAACATCGTGCTGAATCTACAAAAAGATATATAAATAAATGGCGTTAAATAGTGTTACACATAAAGTGATAAAATCCCCATCTAACAATTAATTTAAAACAGTTAACAGTAAATTAATAGACTGCTTCACTGCGCATGTCCCATTTCACAAATCTACATTTAGATTATATTATTAATTTATTCTATTTCAATTTAAAACAAATATACTAATACATACACAAAGAATGACATTTAACATAAAATACTACATCTTTTCATGAACACAACCATTTAATAATGATGGAATATCAAATTTAAAGAAATTGGCATAACAGTCTCAACAAACGTGTCAACCCTATCTCGGGAAGTGGACCATTCTTTGGCGGGAAAGCTTACACACCTGAAACAAACGTCTATTTGTGTAGAAGCGGAACATGCGCCAGTCGGTATATAATCATAACTCTGATCAGACTTGTTGTTTTACCTGATTGATGCGTAGAAGAAGCGAGCATCGTCATTTCATTGTACTGTTATTACTGTTATTATGCTGGTGCAAGCCAAAAACACGCTTACACATAAGGATCGGTTCCCAGGATATTCGGATAGTATAATAGTACACATTTGAATACTCAGAAAACTATGTCTGACATACCGGTACTAACTACAACAATAATATGGTTTTCTTTATAGTACTTTGTGCGAATTAAGGGTGTACATTTGCAAAACAAACAACTCAAAATTAACAATATAGGCTATTTAAACCCTGAAAAGGGAGATAGGTGCATAAACGTCCGTCCTTAAGTTTTTTGATCATATCTTAGATTTGTTTTCTCTTTGGCTGCAACTGCTTTGGTTATTCAGTAAAATTATGGATACATTCTGAGATGTTTCTAATTAAGTATTTTTATATATATTTACAAAAACATATAAGTGTATCGTTTACTATTTTTCTGGATCTTGACTTTATTATAAAAAGTTTTCCTTTTGATGGGATATACTTTTATTTACACGGTCTTGTCGTGAATGTTTAATAGCGAGGTTGTGTACACATAACATCAATTTAAGTTAACCAATAGGCCCTATTGCCTACTAACCGTTCCAAGTCGCTTATTCTGTATTCACCACTGTTTATGTTTGTATACTGTCCCATTCATTGACTACTTATTTAGTGTGTTGTACCACAGTGATAACTTATGGTGCAATTGCCTTTGATGTTTATATAGGACTATTTTTCTCATTTTATGTATATATATATACCCAATTGCAAAAGAAACTGGACACTTTGAAAATGTTACTTTACCCGCTATCCCCTGTATCAAGCGACAGTCCCTTAATGATTAGACCTATTGAAAAACAAATGACAACATGATATTGGCAATGGAATGATAAAAACTTTTATACCAAACATGGTATATTAATTTTGGAAATTGTCAATTTAATTCTAAAAAAAACTTATACAATTAAATCTAAACAAAACTCAGTGCCCATTGTCTTTTGAAACTGAGTATAGGTGCTGACAATGATGCTGACAAAGCAATATATTATTCTATTGTTATTCTATTATTCTAAGTAGACAATATATTTTATCCAACGATTCATGTGAATACCCAATTGGTTTATACATTGTTTGCCGTGACAATGAAGTGGTCTCCTTTGTGGTTTTAGTGGGTGAATTTTTAAATATGCGACTTGTAAACATCGTTAAAACAGACATTTATTTACGATACCAGGTTCAATTGTTTTAATTAATTTAGGTCATTATAATGTAATACCTCATCAGAAGTCACATTCTTGATAAATATTGCTGTTCTTAAACCTAACTCTGATGTGATTTTATAAAAGTCATAAGCAAGAGGCCAAATGGCTTCGCCTCGGCCTCGCCTCGGCCTCGCCTCAAAGGGCTCACATGTTAAAGAAACAATTACAACAGATATATAACTCTATGTACATCTGTGGCTGGGTTCAAATTTTACCCCAGTGTCACCATTTGAACAAACTAGTTAAAGAACCATAAGCTTATACTACATGCAAAATATTAGACACTTAGCTCCTGTATATACGGGGATTTTTAAAGGCTTTTCTTAAAATGACTTTACTCAATGTAATAGTGTGACCCACAGGACAGGACCAAACTTGAGACAATTAAGGGTCACCATTTGAACAGACATAGTAGATAACCATAAGCTTATGCTACATGCAAAATATTAGACGTCTATCTATGGTAGTTTCAGAGAAGATTGTTTTTAAAGATGTTTATATATAACTCTAGGTAAATATGTGACCCTTGGAGTGTGGCCAAACATGACCCCAGGGTCACCATTTTAGCAACTTTGGTAAAGGACTAAAAGCTTATACTACATGCAAAATATTAGAAGTCTATCACTTGTAGTTTCAGAAAAGGTTTGTTTTTAAAAGGTTGTCCTATATAACTCCATGTAAATATGTGGGCCCTGGGACGGGACCAAATATGTCCCGAGGGTCACCATTTTAATTTTGTTTTGTAGCAGGTCATAAGCTTATGCCATATGCAAATTATTAGACCTCTAGCACTTAAGGTTTCAGAGAAAACGATTTTCTTGAAAGAAACCAGATTTTTATTTAAAAGGGCGAGATAACTCTAATAACAGGAAACAGCTACCTTGTTGGCACTGCTATCATGATTTTTTCTTTCTCTACAATGTACTTCATAGCATGGTACTAGTAAAAATTTGCCACCTGAGATGGTATCGAACATGGTCTAACACTACCACTCCTTATCTCAGATTCGAGGTTTTGAATCCGCACCTGATAAGTATAGTTGATATATACGGTTCCCGATTTTCACTTCAATTGTAATGTGCACGCCGAAAACCAAATACAGGTTGATTTCATATAAAGAGAAAGTGAAAGTTGAGAAAACAGCTGAATAGTTTCATTTTTTAATTATACAGGGATTATCAGCTATCAGTATGACGGTAATAATTTGCAACACAGTTTTTTTTGTACGATGAAGTATGATCAAGTATGCGCACGCAACTCAAAAATCGGCAATTTCATTATTATCAGGGTTATCACTCTGAATGACACATTTACGGGGAATACCAATCCAGGTCAAGGTCGTATAATCAGTTAAATATAATTAATATCGCGTGACTATTACGTTTTGTTGAAGCAATTGCGACAGAAAGGAGTGTTGTACGGACGATGGACGGTTCTGATGAAACGTTTGAGTTGACCTGTACTTCTTGTGTACGGAAAAACAGAAACAGAGAAGCTGCTAAGTATTGTGTGGAGTGTCAGGACTATTACTGTTCCACGTGCGTCGAGGTGCACAGTGATATTTCGGTATTATCCGGCCACACTATACTTGGACGGTCCGAGTTTCCGACGAATGGATCGCAGAACCTGATGTCATTGCCGACGGAGAGATGTGATCAACACCGAACTCTGCTGGTGAATATGTATTGCAAGAACGATGACCAGATCGGGTGCACCGTTTGTATGGCAGTTAAACACAGGTGAATACTAATTTATTTACGTTTCATGAATAGCAAAAGATAACGCATGCAATCATGATGACACAAACAACAAACAAGTTAATCGATAAAAACATGTACAGGCTACGAAACTTTTACGCACCTATTTCAGGGGCGAATCCGTGGGAAGTGGGTGAAAATTGGAGTTGCACACTTCATACCAATTTGGCGCCCACGTAAAAAGGCATAGAATATCATATGTATTATATCGAGTTCGTATCATTCAGTGTAACTGCGTATTATTAAAATTATCAAATATCATTAGACTATATTAATAGAAACTAACCCACCAAGTAAAGGAAAAATTATACTTCAAAACTGTTTATCGAAACTCTATCCAGATGTTCAGGTCATATTACAATGTGTATGTGCCGTTTAAAATATAGGTTTGTTCACGGGTTCTTAAAATATATGTGAGTGAATATGCGTAAAATGAAGGTTAATCTGAATTCGACTTTCCAGTTTTGGGGTTTGGCATGGCTGGTTAAAGCCGTTTATGTTGTGTCTATATATAAAGTTTGGATTCTTAAAATATGTAAGTTATATATATATATATAAACCTCGTCGTCAGTCGGTTTAGAAACGGTGAACATGCGTTTTAAATTTGCATGTCGATGGCATAGCCCTCCATTATAACAAGCGTGTTAACGAATCTCAATCAAAGAGTGTACCGGACCTAATCAGTATACATGTATGCTTCTCGTTGTGTTTACAATACAATACCACCTTTCTCATTATTAACGAGACCTTTCTCAATTATAGGCCTTGTGTGCATGTTGTCTACATTCCTGAAGAAATAGAGAGCATTATGAAAGACGAAGACCTTCAGAAGATGATGGAGGGCATGACACAAGCCAAGACGCGCGTCGATGACATGATTCAAGCTCGACATAATAGTCTCGCAGAAATGGAACAGGACAGGACCATTGCTTTGGGTAAAATCAAAGAATTAAGGGATACGATAAACAACACCTTAGATGAATTAGAGAAAACAACGATAAAGGAATTTGAAGCAAAGAGTAAGGCCATTGACAACCAAATCAAGGCAGAACTGGAAGCAATGGGTGACATAGTAAAAGACATGGACTACATCCAACAACAATTGGAATCGGCAAAGAGAAATCGATCACAACAATTTGTGTGCATGAAGAATGGCCAGAAGAAAATGTCCGCGGCAGACAAGCTGATCTCAGAGGTAGCACAGTCATCCGGAAATACCAGGGTCCAGTTTGAACCGGATCCTGCCATCGAACAGTTCTTAAATGGCCTTTCATCCCTCGGTAAGGTTCAGGAAAAGGCAGATGATAATCTGAAACAAGTCCAACAACATGATCGTCTATACCAAGTTACAAGTAAACAAACTTATAATGTGAGATTCGGCGATGATGGTAATACATGTATCATTTATGGTTCATGTATCCTGAAATCAGGTACACTTTTACTTGCAGACAACACTAACAAGAAACTTAAGCAATTAGACAGTTCCACATACAAAGTGATAGGCCAGTGTGATCTGCCTGCCTGTCCTATTGCAGTATGTGAAATGAGTCCACAAGAGGTCGCTGTTACCTTGAACAACAAAACCATACAGTTCGTCTCCGTTGGAAGCAAGATGGCGCCATCTCGGTCAATACAGACGAAGCATACTTGTTGGGGACTGGCTTTCAGTAATGGTGAGATGTTCGTATCAGATAGCGACAAACAAGTCTATGTTTACGATACATCCGGGACGCTTTTGAGAACGATAAGTAAGGATCAGTCGGGAAACGATATATTTTATAACAACAAACATGTTGCTGTGAGTGAGAACGGAAGCAAGATTTATGTCGCCGATTACAATACTGGCCTGGTCAGCCTAGACAGACAAGGGAGTGTACTCTCGAAGTTCAGTGATCAAGAGTTGTCGGGAGCTTACGGAGTGTGTGGCGATGGTTGTGGGAATATATTTGTGTTAGGGTCGTCTTCACGCAGTGTGGTGCAGATTGGACCGAGCGGAGATGAACTTGGTGTGTTAGCGAACCAATCAGATGGTATTTCCTCGCCTAGGTCAGTGTGTTATGATAGGTCAAAGTCTAGATTGATAGTTACCAGCTACAGCAACAACATTACGGTATTTGATTTGATATGAACAGTAACACCGATACTAGCTCTATAACAGCAGTTAATGGTGTTATGATAGGTCAACTTATAGTATGGCATAACGATCTCAATAACAACACGATTACAGTATTCCTTTGAGTATAACACTATAACGTAAACCTTACTGATCTAGTGTTAATGTGTGAAACATTGCAAATCGGTCAACTTCTACAGTGATATACTTACTAACGAAGACAATAACAATATAATATTATCACTAGTCCTGTATTACTTACGATTGATAACAGTCACCTAGCATGACAACCACCTTGTTTGGTGGAAACAGCAAAAAAATAAAATAAAAATCTGATACCACATTTGTCTGTCTTCTTGCTTTTCCAATATCAACGTACTAAACATACGTATGACATCGTATATATTTTAAACTGCATGGTTTATATTTCGATATCGAAATTCGATTTTAAAATCAGCATGCATGTCCTATTGTGGGCAAATATTGAATAATACTAAACACACGTACTTTGTATCGTCGCGTAACATAACAACAACCTTATTAGGGTATTTAAATTGGTGTGAACAGAAAACAAATATCAAGTGGTATCAGTTGTTTTCTTTTCGTAGATATCGCAGTATACATCTCAACCCTAAAAAAAGCACTTCGATATGGTAGTAAAGTGCAAATATTGAATAAGACAAATACATTAAGTATGGCTATACACGCATTACGCCAAAGTTGCATTGGTCTTAAAGGGACTATTGCCACTTTTGAACGGTGAATGCATTCATAACATGTAAGTCGATTAAGACTTAACAGGGAGTGAGGGGGGTATCTCAAATGTATCCGGCATATTTGTAATGTGTGTGAATTGAAATAGTAGCTACAATTTTACATAAAGAAATATCAAATGATACATTATTTTTATATATCAAATGGTATATTATTTTTATATAGCCCAGCTTCAAAGAAGTGGGATCCATATAGGAATCACCTTGTCCGTCACCACCAACTGAATATGAGCATACTGTACCGAATTTGGACTGCGACCCTTTTTTTACTTGAAATTTGATTCGTATGTCGTAAATCAGTCTTTCTGTACATCCAATATCTAGTATTTTTTTACCAGAGTTATGCCCCTTCGAACTTTTAATATATATACAAATAAGCTTATGTTATTAACTTTCCATGATTTTTCTGCCGATTTTAAGAATGTCACACACACACACACACACACACACGCACGTACGCACGCACACATGAACACAGGCACGCGCTCTCTTACTTGCATATTGTAATTTATTGGGACGACTATACTTGCTATCACGGTCCAGTTCAATAGGTTCGCATAGTCTTGTAACGGGGGCCATTAATCACAGTCCTGTATCAGGGGTATTAACCACAGTATTGTAGCGGGGTCATTAATCACAGTCCTGTATCAGGGGTATTAACCACAGTATTGTAGCGGGGTCATTAATCACAGTCCTGTAGCTGGGGTATTCATCACATTCCTGAGGCGGGGTCATTAATCACGTTCCTGTAGCGGGGGTATTAATCACAGTCCTGTAGCGGGGTTATTTATCACAGTCCTGTAGTGGGAGCATTAATCAATTCCTGTAGCGGGGGCATTAATCACAGTCCTGTAGCAGGGGCATTAATGACAGTTCTGTACTGAGGACTTTAATAACAGTCCTGTAGTGGAGGCATCAATCACAGTCCTGTAGTGGTGGCATTCATAACAGTTATGTAGTGAGGACATTTATCACAGTCCTGTAGTGGGGACATTACCCATAGTCCTGTAGCGGGATATTAATCAAGGTCATGTAGCCGGAGTATTAACCACAGTCCTGTAGCGGGGTAGTAATCACAGTCATGTACCGGGGTATAAATCACAGTCCTGTAGTGGGGATATTAATTACATTCCTGTAGCGGGGCCATTAATCACTGTCCTGTAGTGGAAATAATAACCACATTCCTGTAGGGGGGCAATAATCACAGTCCTTTATCGGGGTATAATCACAGTCCTGTAGTGTGGATATTAATTACATTCCTGTAGCGAGGGCATTAATCACTGTCTGTAGTGGAATATTAATCACATTCCTGTAGGGGGGTATTAATCACAGTCCTTTATCGGGGTATAATCACAGTCCTGCAGTGGGGATATTAATCACATTCCTGGAGCAGCGGGGGCATTAATCGCAGTCCTGTATCGGGGTATTAATCACGGTCCTGTAGCGGGGATATTAATCACGGTCCTGTAGCGGGGATATTAATGACATTCCTGTAGCGGGGCATTAATCACAATCACAGTTCTGTATCGGGGCATTAATCACAGTCCTGTAGCGGGGGAATTAATCACGGTCCTGTAGCGGTGATATTAATCACATACCTGTAGCGGGAGCATTATCACAATCACAGCCCTGTGGCGGGGGAATTAATCACAGTTCTGTAGTGGGATATTAATCACATTTCTGTAGTGGGGGCATTAATCACGTCCTGTAGTGGGGCATTAATCACGGTCCTGTAGTGGGATATTAATCACATTCCTGTAGTCGGGCATTAATCAGGTCCTGTAGCGGGGGCATTAATCACAGTCCTGTAGTGGGATATTAATCACATTCCTGTAGTGGGGTCATTAATCACGTCCTGTAGTGGGGTATAATCACGGTCCTGCATCGGGGATATTATTCACAGTCCTGTAGCGTGTTATTAATCAGGGTCCTATGGCGGCGATAGTAAGCACAGGCTCTTAGATACATCATATTAAATGCATTTCAGTCAATTCTGAAATACTCCCCTGTTCTGGGAATAAATAATATATGTCTTCTAAAACGAATTTGTGTTTTGTTGTATTTTCTTTTTGCTTATATGTTCAGATTCGTGTTTAGTTCAGCATTTGAACGTTGTTACAGTTGACATCTCCGACTGACTGTTGTGTGGAGGAAGGCACGAACGATAACTCCACGTCACGTGACGGGACTAATTCGTGTTATGTTTTGGCCATTTTCTCTGAATATTTAATTTATTCTTAGTCTGAGATATAATACAAACCTACTGTGCCATTGCATTTGGATGATGTCGTACCAAAGACTTCATAAGACTTCATAAAGACTTCATCCAATGGCTTCTATAGGGCCATTTTTCTCATGCATGCATGTGTGGTCGCGCGTGTGTGCGTGTGTGCGTGCGTTCGTGCGTGCGTGGACACATGCCATGATACCCAACAGAGTGACATTATACTGACAACGAACTACCAGTCCTAGAACTACCATTTATACGCTGAATGTCAAGCAAAGGAGCTACAACCACTGTTTTTATGAAGTCTTTGGTATGACTCGGCCGGGGATTGAACCCATGACCTCCCGCTTGCGAAGCGGACTATCTATCGCTGGACTACGCCGCAGTATTTTCATATTTGTAACGCAGGAGCCAATTTGGCGCAAAAACATTTACATCTAATTTGCAGATAATCTGATACGGTCTTGTGTTAACTAACTTGTTTTGATATTATTAAGGAAAATGACAGAGAAGGATGCGTTTTATTTGCGTATTGTGTTTGACCGAACGAAAAGGCATATACAAAATCCTTTCCGATTAAAACTCGTCTGTCTTAACTCAAAACTCATCTCATTTTTCTAGAAAAAAATGTAACTTTAAAAGGAAGGCTTTTCTGAGCATGTCCTTCATTTTGAAGCAGAACATTTATTTAAAGGCAGAATATATGCTTATTAAAACATAAACTGAAACAGTTGACGAAGCACTCGGAAGCATTACATCTTAGATAATTACGCTCACAAATAAACTGAATAAAAATAAACTATACACGTTATGTCGAATAAATATTTGTGTACTTATTACGCTGTATCCCCTACACGCTGCGCCGACGCTAAGCACAACACAGGAAGTGTGCAGATCCAAATGGTTTATTTAAAGCACAGGTATTGTTTATGTAAACACATGAGTTAAAAGGTCAGCGTGCCTTTTTAACGAAGCCTACGTTTCTAAGCAGTTGTTTCTATTAACGACTGGGTACATCGGGTGACTTAATGCAAATTTGACGGTAATATTATACTCAAATACTTGACACAAAGTCTCTATCATCTCCATTAAAGTTAACAATAAGCATATTCGGACTTTAAATATTAGATGTCAATCCAAATACAAATAAACTATAATACTGTGCTTTAGTTTTTATATAACATGTACAAATGAATTACATTGGACCACGTGTTACTTCCGGTATAATTATCGTTGATTAACACTTTTGGTCTGTGAAACTCGACGACTTTGAGAGTTTGTTAGTTAAATAATGAATATTAATAAATGGAATTCGTTATACTATCAGTGGTGGGGTTATTTATATTAGTTTAGACATTTAGTTAAACAATGTTGAATATCGCTGGTTAAATGTTCGTTCTGATGCATTTGACACTCTGACCTTGACCTCCAGCCCTAAGGGTCAGACTCTGGATCCGACACATTCGTTGTCATATAGGCATCCTAGGCATGGCCTAATGAAGGATATCATTACAAATAGCATATAAGACATTAAAATATATTGAAATCTGTAACTTTAATGATCATTTCGGTGAATTTTACTTTGACTTGTGACCGCAGGGGTCAGACCATGGATTCGAAACATTTACTGTTATCTACTCATCCTAGACAACCACTGTTGCTTAATATGAACACTTTCCTTCAACTGATGTAGGACGAGTTTATGTGACGAGGAAACAATAACAAGGCATGCTGATCCCATAATGCTGACACAAGTCACCTCCCAAGGGGAAGAGGATCCGTACATCAAATCGCAAACCCGTTCCATGTTGTATGCGTATATCATTATTTATATATATAATTTAAGACATTTCATTAAACGTTATTGAATATCGCGGATGTAATGTTCATTCTGGTGAATTTGACCTTTTGGCCTTGACCTCTGGCCCTGGGATCAGACTCTGGATCCGAAACATTTGTTGTCATCTAGGCATCATAGGCATGCTATATGCCAAATATGAACACACTCCTTCAACTAATGAAGCAGGAGTTCAGGTTACAAGCAAAACCGACTGATGGACAGACGGTTGGACGGACGGGACCGACGACAGATATCCGCATTTTCTTCGAATTTCCTTCGAAATAGGCGAATATAACACATATTTAACACAAGATTTAAAAGGTTACAAACACTACAACCATGACAACTATAAGGTACACCTGTGGAAGGTGCCCACATAATATAATACTTATTTACATATTATTCAGTAAAAATGTTCTTCAGTGTTCTTCAATCCCACAAAAACAACTTGTCACATATGCATTTATATTAAAGAAACACGCGGCTGTCTTGTTTGATTTAGTCTTTCTACATACTTGTCATATTTGCACATCATTATTAGTAGTTATTTGAATAGGTTAAAGCAAATTGTATTGGCACATTAATCATTACAGTGCACCAATAATACATTGATTAAATGTATTGTAAATCTAACAAAAACAATCTTCAAACAAAAACCAAGCAAACAAAAACAAAAACTTTTTGATTAGATGCAAATAGTTCAAAATCCAAAACGATACCTGATTAGTAATTCAAGGTACACATTTTAATGCTCAACACATATTCAAAGATTGTCGTGTGTATCTTTAATGTGTCTCTTTAATGTGTCATACGACAAACACTGGCAGAGTCGTCGAGACAATACTCCAGAAATATCAAATAATCATACGGAACTTGAGCGCAGTGCTTTTGCAGATTTGAATCATTATGATGTTTGTATTTGTATTTTGTTTGGCAATCATAATTCTACCAGATCGTCTCCAATGTAAAAATATATAAATTTACGAATGCACAATTGAAATATTTCAATTCAAAATGGTGTAAGCAAAACAAATACTCAAATATATATATTGACAGGTTAATTTGGACGTTTATAAACAGTGCGCATGATATACCAATGTACCTTAGCTTTATAAACAGTGCGCATTATACACCAATGTATCTTACCTTTATAAACATAGCGCATTATACACCAAGGTATCGTATGTTTATAAACAGTGCGAAATGTATATCAGTGTACCGTACGTTTATAAACAGTGCGCGTTATACAACAATGTATCTTACGTTATAAACAGTGCTTGTTAGACACCAGGGTACCTTACGTTTATAAACAGTGTGCGTTATACACCCATGCACCTTACGTTTATATACAGTGCGCATTATACACCAATGTACCTTACCTTTATAAACAGTGCGCATTATACACCAATGAACCGTATGTTTATAAACAGTGCGCATTGTATACCAATGTACCTTACATTTATAAACAGTGTACAGTATACTTTTATACGATGTACCTTACGTTTATAAACAGTGATGATTGGCCTGTCATTTATGTTCAAAGGTAATGCTTTTAATCTCAGATCTGGAACCGCAACTGATGACCTAATTTATTGGTTCCCGCTTTTCACTTCAGTACTAATTTGAGAGACGGAAACCAAATGCAGACCATGTTTATTTCAAAGAAAGAGAAAGTGAAAGTAGGGATTATGTATAAATAGTTTATTAAAGTGACATGTGCATATACAATTCAAAAATAACATATGTGAAATAATAGTAAATAAAGTACCCAGCCCAATCTATCTATCTTTACGAGTATTACGATTACATGCTATGAACAGACGATAGCAACTGTGAAATATTTAAATAAACAATGAATTCAGTAGATGTCAAACAAATTCAGTATAATTATAATACTATAATAACACATATGACAGCATAAGCTGAGCTTCTTCACTTTAGAAAAGCTTTTACTAGAAACTTTGCAACTTTCCTTTGATCATTGAGCGTAATATATTTAAAGGGACACACGTCAAACTTTACTTTCGGAAAACTCGCGGCGTCCCGTTAGTATTTCTATATAACTGTATATGTTCAATCATTAATATTAAATATAAGAATAATATGAGAAATTGTGTCTGCATATTACTAGCTGCTGATTACATTTCACCAATAATATATTCACACCTATGGTAGAATAAAAGACAAGTTGAAAACTCAAAATTGTATTTAAATCTATGCAAACAGGTTTAAAGTCAGAATGATACTGGATTAATGAACTGAGACGCTAATTGTAATGCTTGATTAAAACTGCAAGATTGTCTTGTGTCCCTTTAAATTTCTCAGTGTTATCAAACGTATGTGATTTCATTTGTATATATACTACTTAGTCATGAAGGTATTCAACACTGTATCACAGCTTTTTGGATACACACATGGTAAGTTATTGGAGAGCACTGTAATAACAACTCATCAAAATATTTTTAAATTTTAATATATTTGGCAAATATTGGGCGTGGCATGGATTGAAAAACAAGCCCCAAGCATGGGGTTTAACAATTGGGCTGCCGGTAAGCACAAAAGACCATTATGGCAAGCCCTTACAGTAGAAAGCATTAAGCAATAAAGCAGATGAATATTACACTATTAAGGACATAAATACATGTGCACCAAATTAAATGTTCATTATGAAAGCAACTTTTCTGATAAGCATTTAAGCAAGTGTTGAAAGCACGGTTGATATTCAAGCATAATTACAAGTGCACCGAATTCAATCAATTCAAATGTTTTTTATCAATTCGTACGGACAGCAAATTTGTATATAATTTATGTTTAGATTACAATTCAGTCTCTGGGTATACAGGAGCTGAATAAATTTAAACTGAAACTTATATATCCTTCCTTTCACACCTTCGCTGCCCGCCATATGGATGGGTGCCCGGACACTCTAAGTCATAGAGTAGAGTGTCCAGGCGCCAATCCACCGCCAAAAATAGGGTAAACATTTTTTGGCAGCAGCGAAGAGTGTGTATCAAAAACAAAATATCCGAATGCCACGCCCAAAACAGAAACGGTGCCAAAAAAATATCTATTTTCTCATCACTGCCTACTTTAAATGAAACATTAAAATCCAGCCGCTAACTGGTTAAGAAACAAGTTGTTCCCCACATTTAATAAATGAACACCATCCTGTTCAAGAAAGGTATCATCAGCCGGAACGTTTGGGTATGCTAACTGGTTTAAGAAACAAAGTGTTCCCCACAGTTAATTATGAACACCATCCTGTTCAAGACAGGTATCATCAGCCTGAATGTCTGGGTGTAGAAAATAAAGGCCCCCAATATCTATTATCGCCTTAGCAGCGTAACTGTTTAACCGCTTTCTGACCCTTGTCCTTGCTAAAGGATTGATAGATAACGCCATGAAAGCCGAGGAAGTATTTAAGAACAAACAACGACCACATCTAAAAACCGTTAATGGGTATTTCCCTCAATCATTTCTCCACGACCACATGAGTTGATGCATCAGACATTGGCAAAATAAATAAATGTCAGTAAATTATCAAGTATGTAAAGGTTGGAGGATGATTTAACTGTAATGTGTGTCTCGAAAAACAAACTGACTGTTAAACGTGCCTAAATTAGCATCAGGAATATCGATCTTAAGCGGTTAAATAATATGAAGTGTAACATATACATGATACTCAGTTGCAGACTTAGAACTCTGAATGATTTCTGATAAAGCATGTATCTTTCCTACTGTTTCGCGTGCCATGGTTATTTTCATTTCAGACAGCAAACAACTGATATACATTTGTTTGTGTACAATATGCACATTTTCTTAAGTGTATTAACTTTTGTCTCCTGGATAATCAAGTTTATTGCTATTGTAAACATGACTTTAACTGCATTTTTACCTTTGACCTACGATCGATTTTAGACTTGTGTAAACAATCATCATCATCAAGCGCCGAAGTAATTGATGAACAGTAAGTCAATCAATCGGTATATGAACTACAACTATCTAAAGGCTAAACCATCTAACACTCCGACAACAATACACGAAGAACATGTATCCTTTTCAAGTAAACTAGCCCGCATTAAAAAGGTTAGCCACACAACTGTGTAAACTCCCTGTAACTAATACATAAAGATGTCATCGTGATGCTGACAATTGGAATGACATTTGTCTCATTTATCATCTTCTTGTATGACAACCTAAGATGAAGTTGGTGACTTGGAGGAAATGTGTTATTATAGTACAATTTGCAACCTGCCCAGGATCTATTGTGCATATACCTTTTTGACGCCATGTTGTTTATATAACTTTGACTATGACTATTGACTAACAACCCCAGAGCTACACACACACACACGCACAAACTGCATTGTGGAACCCTGCAGAGAAGTTGTTATTTTGAATAGACACAGCACAGAAGTGGTTTTATAATTTAGTGACCATGCACATAACTGGTTTAAAGTGCGGTGTATTGACTAGGTACAAGCCGAAAAGACAGATAACTAAATTTCAATGAACCCCTGGCAAAAATACCTAGTGCAGGATAAATAAAAAATCAACCTGGTACAGGATATTTGAAACCTCATCGATCCAATGGATTGGCCCAACAATAAACCAATGATCAAATGGAATAGCCTTAAAATGAGGCATTATGATAAGTATGCAACCATTTGCCATGCCTTGCATATGTCCACCACTGATGAAGCACTGATAAGGCACTGTCGATGCATTAAATATGAATGAATTAAACATTGTAGGGATATATTTCCAAACTCTACACGACAAAGTTTCGAAATTCACAAAGCTGCTATGAGTAACAAGTAAAAAGTGGAACTTTACATACAATACCAACACTGAAGGACTATGTGACCTGTTCCACACATTGCACCCGATACCGACATAGAAAATTTTGACTGGTGTTAAGTCAACTTGATGGTTACACGAACTGAAAAATAAGGCAAAATGTCCTAAAGATTGAAACAAAATAAGCCTTGGAAGATGTGATAGAGATCCAATTAAGATTAGGCAGCATCAGCAACAGCGTCAGTATAAAACAACAGCCACTGTAATGAAAACATTATTGTACGCAAACTGAATAAATGTCAAGTTGATCGCTAGACGATACGCATGGAATGTTTTATAAACAGTTAATTTAGAAGAATGGCAAGTACAATTGAATAATTTTTAACTGTTAAACAGTATTAATTCAAATTAAAATAATGCCATATCCGACACAATACTTCCGCACCATCTTAGACGCACGCTCGGAAGGTATGACGTCATCTACCGCTCTGGGTCATGAATATTCATTGCCTCCATTGGCAGACCAACAACTTATAGCCAACAGCAGCAAGGTAAAATTAGGTGAAATGAACAACTGGTGAGACGTACTTATCAGCAGTAAGAAAACATATTACCTAAACACTCCAATTACATGGTTAGCATCATAAAACACAATTACACGAACAGCCTTGGAGTTAAATAATAGCAGCAGAATCTTAAACAACGCTGATTACAAACAGGATAATGAATACTTGGAGACCATTTTAAACTTCCTACTTTTTAAACTTTCTAGTGTGAACTGTTTGCAGTAACAATGTGTAACAAAAAGGAAAGGTGTGAAACAATCTACAGCCATACATCACTTACCCACATCTCCAATGAAAATGCAGTTTGCATTTGCAGACTCCTGGTGTAAAATATGATATTTGGAGAGGTTTGCATTATACAACAGCAGGAAGTGGTGTAAAAAATGATACCATAAAAAAAACCCCACATATCTAGCCAATTATTTATGGTTTTTTTTTTTTTTTTTTTTTTTTTTTTTATGATATTATTAGTATCATATATGTCCCAACTGACTAACCCACTGACTTTAAACCCATAATAAAGTGTATAAAAACGAGTCCTGTTTCCGTAGGCATCTGTAACATCTGTTCCTCTAGCTGCCTAACATCTTTGTACTGCCTGTTCGGCCTCTTCTGCAATCGAACGAGCCACCAAACGATCTGTGACATAACTGACTTGCTGAACGATATGTCTTTACACCGGGAGACAGTACATGCAACCGCTGACTTTTCCCGGCAGAGCTGGCTCGCACCATCGAACTTGCTCGCTTTCCACGACGCATTATCCAGTGTGAATATGAAAACAAAATCAACGTACATTGTATAAACTTAGAAAATAAAATCCTATTCGAAATATTAATACCAACTTACTGGAATAATTTTTTTTTATTTATTTTTTTATTATTTTTTTTTATTTATTTATTTTTTTTTTTTTTTTTTTTTTTTTAATTTTTTTTTTATATATTTATAATTATTACGATTATTATTATATATATGTATATATTCAATCGTTGTTATTAGCCCATTATCATTATAAAATTATTTATTTATTAAGCTATGCCGTAAACATTTTCAGTTAGAATGCAGGGGCGAATCCAGGATTTCAGCTTAGTGGCGTAAGATTTTGGTAAATTTTCGGGTACGTCTTATAAAACGGATGCGATAGTGCATTGCTAGGGTAAAACAGTCCGTTTTCAAACAAAAGGATTAAACAATGTGTTAATTAAACAACTCATTAGCCATTATGCGTTGAGCGAGCGAAGCGAGAGAGAACATTAATTTTTTATTATTTATTTTTTACTGAGGGCGTGCACCGAAATCTCTTGATATTTTATCTGCAGTAACATGGACATACATGTATGAATAAAAAAGGGGCGTTCTCAAACAAAAGGATTTAACAGTGTGTTAATTAAACCACTCATTAGCCATAATGCGAGCGAGCGAAGCGAGCAAGATCATTTTTTACACTGAGGGCGTGCATCGTAATTGTTTGAAATTTTATCTACAGTAACATGGACATACATGTATGATCCGGATTGTTTAGGGGGCGCGCACCAGGTGCCCACCACCGGTATCCGCTAGTGGAATGTACCAAACCGCATTATTCTTGAAACACACTCAAATACCACTTATTGTTCTATCAACTACTGACCCAGTTAACTTGAAAATAAATGCTGTATAGGCTGTAGCCAGTACACAAAATGTTGCTGGTAGATAATAGTTGTATTATTACACTTTAAACCTGCGACAGGCTCTGCAGTGAAGTAAAGGGACATTCCACTTTGGAATTGAGGGTCGCAGGTGGAGTAGTTTCGCCCAAAACCTCGCTTAAAATGGACGCTTTAAAAAACAAACAAAGCAAAAAAACGAAGTTATCAACGTTTAGACTCTATTTAAATTCGTCAAAGTCGACGCCACACATAAACCACGCAATATGAGAGTAATATTAATCAACGTTTACCTACTCCCTGGCATGACGTCATTCATAAACCACGCAGCATATTTAGGGCAAAACTAATCGCGTGGGAAACCCCACATTTCGGGAATATTAATTAAATAATATACGAGAACGTTGTTATTTATTTATAATTATATCAATTAGCAAAGGAATCGCACATAATAGAAACAAATAAAGAAACGAAATAAAGCTTACGTTAATTGAAAGAAAAATTGTTCAATCAAAATGGCCGACCTAGTAAGGTGAAATAGGAGACTATATTTACATCGACCAACAACGTATATACTGTATGATTAAAATAAAACGAATACAACCTAATCGAAGATAAAATCATGAGCAACAGGAATATGACAAAAAGAATTGATAGATCATGCGAGTATGATTTCAATGAATTTAAATTGTTAACATAAGCTAAAGCACAGTACCTCGATGTGAATCCAAGATGACGGTGTAGATCTATGAACACTGCACCGTGAAATTTACTCCCTAAGTTCAAAACGCTAATTTTGTGTCATCCAATAACCGTTGACTATAACAGATATTATAGTCAGTATTATTAATCGAACATATATTGTACTATATATACATCAAAAAGGAAAACTCACACCTTGGGTCCGGCCTAGGTATTTACGGAGAATACCAATCCAGGCCAAGGTCGTGTAATCAGCCAAATATAATGAGATCACGTGACTCTTATGAATTGTATGCTTGCATAAAAATATTTCTGTTAATGCGAATATTTCTGTTATTATGCCGCTTTCAATAATTATCTAGGTTCTAAAAATAACGCATGTGGTTGTATATTAAGGCACAACCAATCAAACACTTCCAATGTAGGCCTATCACATATTCGGTTAGAACCAATCTTTATCTTCCAAACTCACTTTGGTTCTGATTTTTCTGCAAGGAAGGCTTCTCAAGAGATTTCTTGGATTTTTACCTCCACCTCCCTTCCACCTCCTCTGCAGTATTTTGTGTGTGTTGTTTTCTTAGTATTGATTGTGCCTTGTTTCATAGCCATTTATATTGATTGTCTATTCTTTATTTTAGTTGCAGATGACAATTATGTTTACTGTCATAGATATATTCTTATGTCTTTAATGTTTTTATTTGTTTAATTTTTTACACCTGTGCAATTAGTAGGGCGTATTTCTCTCGCCCAGATATGAAAAAATAATTAGACTGTAATACTTATTAAGTCGTTAATTTTCAATAACTATCTTCTATATATTACTATTTTATGGCATTATAATAAATGCCCATTTTTCGATCAAATCATGTTGTATGTGTCATTATTTTCCCATACTAAGTTCAACCTGGCCTTCTTACCTTTCACATGTAGGTGGAACATACTGTTGTAAGGACTGGGTATGTTCACACCACTACTTAAGCGATGATACATACACATTGTTAAAGCAATGGCGGCAGAAGAAGTGTTGTACGAACGAAAGATGGACAGTTCTGACGAAACGTTTGAGTTGACCTGATCACCTTGTGTCCGTAAAAACAGGAACAGAGAAGCTGCTAAGTATTGTGTGGAGTGTCAGGACTATTACTGTTTCACGTGCGTCGAGGTGCACGGTGACATTCCGGCGTTATCCGACCGCACGATACTTCGCCGGTCCGAGTTTCCAAAGAATGGATCCCAGGACCTGATGTCATTGCCGACGGAGAAATGTGGTCAAAACCGAACTCTTGCAAGAACGATGACCAGATCGGGTGTCCAGTGTGTATGGCTGATAAACACAGGTAAAATATTTTGTTGATTTACGCTTACAAAGGATAACGCATGCACTCATGATGGTTGGTTGGTTGGCTGAATGCTTTTATACGTCATTTTCAGCAAATTTTCGGCTATATAATATATAACGGTCGATTTGTTCATGATGGAGGCGGCTATATAATATATAACGGTCGATTTGTTCATGATGGAGGCGGCTATATAATATATAACGGTCGATTTGTTCATGATGGAGGCGGCTATATAATATATAACGGTCGATTTGTTCATGATGGAGGCGGCTATATAATATATAACGGTCGATTTGTTCATGATTGAGGCGGCTATATAATATATAACGGTCGATTTGTTCATGATGGAGGCGGCTATATAATATATAACGGTCGATTTGTTCATGATGGAGGCGGCTATATAATATATAACGGTCGATTTGTTCATGATGGAGGCGGCTATATAATATATAACGGTCGATTTGTTCATGATGGAGGCGGCTATATAATATATAACGGTCGATTTGTTCATGATGGAGGCAGACCAGCCACTGTTTCCTGTGAAGTACCAGTACAGTATATCCCCCTAATGCTTACAATAAGATCAATTATGATAAACAAGCAACAACAATTTGTGATATTTATTTGAGAGATGGCTTACAGTCCTAAATAAAATATATACATAGTACTAGTAGTTTATAGTTTATAAGTATATCCTCAAGGGTCTTATAGCCCATTGCAATTATTAAAACAGTAAACAACACATTCAGGGGTGGATCTGGGGGTTTGGGCGCCCAAATGGGAGTATAGGATTGTTTACAATCCATTTCCCATTTCGCATTAACGTTGCATAGAAACGTTACAGATTGTGCGTGTGTGGTGGGGGGTGAGGGTGTGGGCGGGGTTACGTTCACTGAATATTAGTCCAATATTAGAATGGCTAATGTTAAACCATTTCAGGACACAAGAAAGTTGTTTGGGCCGGGGTCTGTTGTAGAGCGGATAGGTGTGAAGGTCGTGTCAACACATAATTTGGCAAACTATTGGGTGTGGTAGTGGGTGAGGGGAGGCAAAACATACTCTGTCATGGTCTTAGTTCATTATGGGGGAAGGGGACTGCCCATTTACATGGCCCCCTTTGTCTACACCTATGCATTATTAACGATAACTTTCTAAATTATAATGTTAGGCCTTGTGTGGGTGTTGTCTACATTCCTGAAGAAATCAAGAGCATTATGAAAGACGAAAACATTCAGAAGATGACGGAGGACATAAAGAAAGCGAAAGAGCACGCATTGAAGACATGATTCAAGCACGGCATGGTAACCTAGAAGAAGTGGAAGAGGGCAGGGTCGTTGTTTTGGGTAAAAACAAAGAATTAAGGGAGAAGATAAACAACACCTTAGGCGAATAAGAGAAGAAAACGGCAAAGGAATTTGAAGCAAAGAGTAAGGACATTGACATCAAAATCAAGGTAGAGCTGGAAGCAATGGGTGGCATAGTAAAAGACATAGACTCCATTCAACAACAATTGGAATCGGCAGAGAGAAATCGATCACAGCAATTTGTGTGCATGAAGAATGGCCAGAAGAAAATGTCCGAGGCAGACAAGCTGATCGCAGAGGTAGCACAATCATCCGGAAATACGAAGATCCAGTTTGAACCGGATCCTGCCATCGAACAGTTCTTAAATGGACTTTTATCACTCGGTAAGGTTCAGGAAAAGGCAGACGATAATCTAAAACAAGTCCAACAACGTGATCGTCTGTACCAAGTTACGAGTAAACAAACTTATAATGTGAAAACCGTCGATGATGGCAGAAGCTGTGGCATATTTGATTCGTGTATTCTGAAATCAGGTACCCTGTTAATTGCAGACTACGAGAACAAGAAACTAAAGCAATTAGACAGTTCCACATACAAAGTGATAGGCCAGAGTGATCTGCCTGCCAATCCTATTGCAGTATGTGAAAGTCCACAAAAGGTCTCTGTTACCTTGAACAACAACACCATACAGTTCGTCTACTTGGGAACGAATATTGTGCCAACTCGTTCAATACAGATGAGGCATACTTGTTGAGGACTGGCTTTCAGTAATGGTGAGATGTTCGTATCAGATTATGAGAAACGAGTCTATGTTTTCGATACATCCGGGACACTTTTGAGAACGATATGTAAGGATCAATTAGGGAAAGATTTAAATTCTAGCAACTATCATGTTGCTTTGAGTGAGGATGGGAGCAAGATTTATGTCGCCGATTACAATACTGGTCTGGTCACCCAAGACAGACAAGGGAGGGTACTCTCGCAGTTCAGTGATCAAGAGTTATCGGGAGCTTGGGGAGTTTGTGACGATGGTGGTGGGAATATATTTGTATGTGGAGGTTCTCACACAATGTGGTGCTGATAGGAGCTGGCGGAGATAAACTTGGTGTGGTAGTGAAACAATCACATGGTATTTCATCGCCTAGGTCAGCGTGTTGCGATAGGTCAAAGTCTAGATTGGCAGTTACCGCTTACAACAACGACAACATTACCGTATTTGGTTTGATATGAACGGTAAACTGTAACACCGATACTAGGATACTAGCCGTATAATGTGTTCATGGTATATTATGATAGGTCAAAGTCTAGATTGATAGAAACCAACTGGAGAGACATTATCGTATTTTATTTGATACGAACGGCAAAATATAACATGATTACTTCAGAATTATTATCATAGGTCTAATTATTGAATGATTCCTACAAACTAAGACAACAACATTACATTAAAGTCACGTATGACACGTTTTTGAACGGTGAATGCATTCATAAAATGTAAGTCGATTAAGACTGAACACGGAGTGAGAGAGGTATCTCAAATGTAACCGGCATATTTGGAAAATGTGTGAATTGAAAGACTAGCTGCAGTTTTACATCAAGGAATATCAAATGATACATTAATCACGGTCCTGTAGCTGGAATAGTAATCACTACCCTGTAGCGGGCATATTTACCAAAGCCCTGTAGCGGGAGTATTAACCACTGTCATGTAGCAGGGGCATTAATCACAGTCCTGTAGCGGGGGCATTAGTCACAGTCCTGTAGCGGGGTCATTAATCGCATTCCTGTAGCGGGGGTATTAATGACAGTGCTGTAGCGGGGATATTAATCAGTCCTTTAGCGGGGGTATTTACCGCAACCCTGTAGCGTGGGGGGGGGGGGGGGGGGGGGGGGGTGAGGGGGTAAACAAAGTCCTGTTCCAGGGGTATAAATCATAGTCTTGTAGCAGAGGCATTAATCACAGTCCTGTACCGGGGTATTAACAACAGTCGTGTATCGGGGTCATTAACCACAGTCTTTTAACAAGGGCATTAATCACAGTCGTGTAGCGGGGTTTTAATCAGTCCTGTAGCGGGGGTATTAAACACAGTCATGTAGTGGGGGAATTAATCACGGTTCTGTAGCGGAGTATTTATCACAGTCCTGTAGCTGGATAATAAATCACGGTTATGTAACGGGGTATTAATCACTGTCCTGGAGCTGAAGTATTAATCAGAGTTATGTAATGGGGGTAGTAATCATAGTCATGTAGCCGGGGTATTAGTCACAGTCCTATAGTAGCGTATTAATCACAGTCCTGTAGCAAGGGTATTAATCACGGTCCTGTATTAATCACAGTCTTGTAGCGGGGTATTAATTA